>VMDR010011648.1:0-28071 GCA_007922815.1 Macrotus californicus | reverse complement strand
GCAAATTATCCTGAAGAGAAGCAAAGTTAGAAGACTCACACTACCCAATTTGAAGACTTACTAGAAAACAACAGTAATTAAAACAATGTGACGAAAATGGGCAATATCATTGGAACAGGACACGCACCGTCAGCTAATTTTCAGGCAAAGCTGTATAACGGTGTGAGGAGAGGCTTCTCGACAGCAGAGCTGATGTGAGCTGGGCAAATGCGGGAGAAGTGGACATCAACTCTCCCCTCACACTCTCCGGAAATCCATTCAGGATGGACCATACACCTCAGCGTGGTCCTAAGCTAAAACCACACAGCTTCTGGAAGAAAATGCAACATCTTCACAACCTTGGGTTTGAGTAGATTTTTGGGGGGTAGGGGACACAAAAAGCACTAAATGTAAAATAAAAGTTAAAAATCGGATTACATCAGAATTAAACTTCTAGTCATCAAAGGACATGAAAGAGAAAGAAAACAAAAAGATAAAAAGCAAAGCCACAGGCTGGGAGAAAATATTTGACAAGGCACATATCTACAAATGATTCATAGCCAAATTATATAAATAACTCTCTACAAATCAGTGAAAATAAGACAACTCGAATTTAAATGGGAAAATGTCTTAGACAACTTTACAGAGGAAGATTCCTAAATGACCAGTAATTATGTGAAAAGGTCCTCCACATCAAGTCACAATGGAATTGCAAATTAAGACCAAAATGAGCCCTGGCTGGTGGCTCAGTTGGTTGGAGCATCATCCGATACACCAGATGCTTGAGGGTTCGATCCCAGGTTAGGGCACATACCTCGATTGTGGGTTTGATCGCCGGTCAGGGTGTGTAAGGGAAGCTACCAATCTCTCTCTCTCCCCTTTCTCATATATATATATATACACACACACATATAGCTAGATATATAGATATGTCTTATATATTATATATATAAATCCTCAGGTGAGGATTTAAAAAAATGAGATTACACTACACACGGATGAGAATGGCTCAAATTTAGAAGTGACCATACCTAGGATTGTCAAGGATGTAGAGCAACTAGTCCCGTAAACATTGAGGGGAGGTGTAAAATTGTCCAACCAGCCACTCTGCTTGGTTGAATAATGTCCCCACCCCCACATACATGTCCACCGGGAACCTGTCAATGGGACCTTATTTGGAATGAGTGTCTTTGCAGGTGTGTGGAAAATAAAGTGAGGTCACAGTGGATTAGGATGGGCCCTAAACCCAGTGACAGATGTCCTTAGGAGGAGAGGGAAACTGAAACACAGAGAGGGCACACGGGAAGGAAGCCATTTGGAGATGGTAGCAGGGATTGAAATTCCAGCAACAGCGGCAACTGGCCGAGACGAGGAAGGAGTCTTCCCTGGAGCCTTCAGAGGGGCTTGGCCCGGCGGCATCTTGACACCATAGGACTTGCCTTCAGCAGCTCTGGATGCCTGAACCCTGGGACAATACACTTGTGTTGTTTTCATCCGCCCAGTCCGTGGTACTTTGTCTTGGCAGTCCTAGGAAACTAATTACGACCACTTCAGAAAAGGCAATTTCTTTTAACCTCAAACATATACACCTGCTTGATGCCCAGCAACTCCACTCCTAGACATTAAACAGAGGAAATGAAATCATGTGTCCACAAATGTACTTGTATAAGGATGTTCGTAGCAGCTTCAGTTACAGTCGCCCAAATTGGTAATGAATCCAATGTCTAAGAAGGGAATAAATAAAAAGCGTTATATTTAGGTAGTCAGATGCTATTTAGCAATGAAAAAGAGAAAACTGCTGATACACTCTATAGCATGGATGAGCCTCAAAAACAAAACAAAAACAGCAAAAGAAACCAGACACAATGAGTATTTACGTGGTATGAGTTTTTTTATGTAAAAGTCAAGGTCAGGCAGAATTTTGCTCAGGAAATAAAAGTCAGACGAGGGAGGGGCAGGGCGGATCTGAGAGGACCTGGAGAAACTCTGCCAGGCAATGCGCAAGTCCTGGGTCCCGACTGTGGTGGTGTTGACATTTGTGTGTCCACGTTTGTCAAAGCCCACTGGGCTCTTTACCTACATGGGCACAGTTATTAATAAAAATGAACTTTGGAGCATTTCTCCATATATGTTGATCTTCATTAAAAAAAGAAAAACTCCTAGTTTAATGAAAATTTTATTCCTTTTCTGTTTTTGAAAATCACATTAGGTATCTGCTTTCTGAACTCTTAATTCTTAGCAAGGAGGTGATTGTCCTGTAATTTACTTTTGTTCTTTCAGTTTTCCAATCCGTCTTAAATGTGGACATCCACATGCATTATACTGTGCAAGAGTACACTTTTTACATGTTAGGAAAGCTTTGGGCCTCAGTTTCCTTAGTTGGGACGATTTTAACAACTCCAGGACATAATTTACTCTGTTGGCTATTTTGTTTAGGAAAGAATAGGTCACTTGAAAGAGCCAATCAAGTGCAAAATAAAAAGACCAAGACCTCAAACTAAGAGTGCACAGCTTTAAACAGCATTCAAAATGTTCTTGGATAGTTTTTCAGATTGGAGGAATACACAGAATTTAGCTTGTTGGAGAACAAAGAAAATACCAACTTCAGGTGGGCAGTACCCAGTTCCGGTCTGACAGCTTCTTGGCAAGTACTTTGTGTATGAAGGAGGACCTGAAGGGAAACACAGCCAGAGTGGGGGCAGGGAAAGAAGGCAGGGAGGCACCTGGAGGGACCTACGGAATCCACACCGCCCAACTGCTTAAGTGTTTGTGATGCAGCGCCAGCGCCATCATGTGGTCATCGCTGGAACTTCAGAGAAAGAAACCAGTTGTTTTCCCACTGCGTTTAAATAATGGACTAATAAACCAAAGCCATCCAAAAGTCCTGAAAACCCTCAAGAAGAATATCTCCCTGTAATTCTTTTTCATCGAAAAGCAGAAGGGATTCCTGACATCTTAATTAGTAACGCATCTGGAATCATGTTTGCTATCCAGGTACCTATTCTTTGTTCCTTTATTCATCAAATATGTGTAGAACGCTGTGCCAGACACTGCGCTAAACAGGAAGAAAGCCGGCGTCGTGTTCCGGTGGGGAGGAAAAGGGACCTGTGGACTAAACATCAGAGTGATGTTGTCAACGCTATTGCGGGAAGGGTGGGGACAGCCCACTCCGGGAGCCCAAGGGGAGCATCTAAGGTTTGTGGAGGCTGCCGCCACGCCCCCTCCCGCAGCCCGCGCTGCAGCGCACTGCTGCCTGGAAAACCTGTGCTGGTCCTGTTACTCGCGTCGCTTGCCCATACCCTTTCTAAAACCTGGCTGTAATTGTTGATTAATTGATTGACTCAATTCAATAATTATTTACTGGGGACCTGCTGTGTGTCAGGCACTCTTACAAGTGCCAGAGGTGCAAACGCTGAAGAGGGAGACAGAACACGTTTCCTCTGTCGTTCAGCTTATGTGAGGGAAGTGAGCCACCAAGGGAAAGAAGTGCTGTGTGTGACATGTGTAAGACAAGCTGTGTTTTTACGTTTCTGCCTGTGTGTTTCTTTCTTTATGTGTCTCCCATCCGTTTTGTCCATTGCCCACTGATGAGATTGTAAACAATTATTTCAAACTATTGCAAGTTAGTTTGAGATTTGAAATCAACCTGACTTCCTCAAGGGTTTTGGGAAATTGACTTCATTTTGCTCCCAAGGGCACTTGGGTTTTATTTATTACTTAAGTCACAAAGTGCGAATTTAGGGTGAGACTTCTGACTTTGGCTCTATTACTGTTTCATTTCTCAGATTTCCCTCCCAATCTCAGTCTCTCCTGGTTGCTTCACGGTCATGCAAATGATACATACGAACAGTCTGAGAATTTTATAATCAGGTGAGCAGACTCCAGGCAGTTGGCAGCAAACTTGGTCCACCCTGGCCTCTGGCCTCAGGCATTAGGAGAGGACGAAGCTTGGGCCCCGCAGGCAGGGAACCGGCTCTCTCTCTCTCTGCTACAACACTGGGGAGTCAGAGCAGGAAAGAGGGACTCTTCTCATGGCCTAAAATTGAGAGAAAATGTGAGTAATCTGACTGAACTCACAACCAAGCTAGAAAAAGATACTGTGTGTGTGAACAGAGTATGCATATTTGTTAAAATTACTGGACAAAGAAACCTGTTGTATGGTCTGCTCTCAAGGATCTGAGGCTCTTTAGGAGACCGTGAGTGCATCTCGCCTTAGGGTCCTCTCACTAGGTCTGGTTCTCCCATGCTCAGCCTTCACAGTTGTTTATAAAGAGGTCATCTTCCCTCCTAAAAAGCTTTGGAAAATACTCCTTCACTCCCGCTGTGCTAAGTCACTGTGGACTTTGCGTCAAGGAAGGGGGCACAAGGAAGCCCAGACCCTCGCCTCAGACTCAGTCACACCCCTGCCACTCTCCCCCAGTTAGCCACCCCAGTGCCCCATATGCCTGTAAGCGTGTCAGCTTCCTGGAAGATTCTAAAAAGAACCTTCCATTCAAATTTGCAGGGAGATTTTTTTATTAAACTGAAGGCAGAGATTATGTGTTATTTCATATAAAATATAATTATAAATTTTAGGTTGTGGCAATTTTTTTTAGCTCCAGGTGTTTCAGACATTAAATATCAAACCATCTTTATGCCTTTTATGATCTTAAAGGGAAAACATCTTCAAATTCACAGTACTACTTAAGTGGGAAAAAAAACCATAATCTTAAAAAGCCCCAAAGTAAAATTTAGGATCAACAATGGGAAATATCTTCTGCCAAAATCTTTCTTTTTAAAATTTTATTTACTTATTTTTAGAGAGGGGAAGAGAGGGAGAAAGAGAGAGAAACATCAATGTGTGGTTGCTTCTCGCGCGCCCCCTGCTGGGGACCTGGCCCGCAAGGCACGTGCCCTGACTGGGAGTCGAATGGGGACCCTTTGGTTCTCAGGCCAGGCCGGCGCTCAATCCACTGAGCCAGACCAGCCAGGACATCTTTCTATATTTATCTGAGCTGGTTGCAGTTACTAAAACATGTACAGTCTACATATATTTGATAACAAAATTGAGGTATTAAAAAATTCTGTCATGTACCTCTGTTTTAAAGACTTAGAGTCATAAATCTAATCTGTATATGCTTGTACGTAGGGCAGAACAGTTATGTGTCATCAGAATTTTAAACAGATGTGATTAGTCACTAGTAGCAAAAGTTCAGTAAAAGAACTGAGTGTTCATTTAAAATGCACATTAAAAATGTTTTTCGAACACTAAAAAGTCACCCAAAAGCAGGTCTTGCAACTTTATTTTTGAGGTTTTTGCATGTAAGACCCATGAACCAACTGTTTTCCCTTCCAAAAGAGAAGCCGTGCCGTTCCCATAGGCGCATTTGCCTCTTCACGGTGTTCACTGCTTCCCAAAACCATCACCCGCTGGACCCACGAAGCATCCTCGCTGCACCACAGAGCAGGACGCACTAATGAGACCATCCCTTCGTTTGTGAAGGGCCTCTTTGAGAGCCTGTCTGGCTTCAGGGGCATGAATTTTTAAAGTAGCAGTGCCCAGCCAGCTTTGCAGTTTTACTGCAACAATAGCTGGTGAACATTCCAGTGTAAATAGGCTTTGCTATTAAAAAATGGTTAATGTTCTCATAGTCATATATTTTCGGAAAACTTACTGCTTTAAAATTTCCCTTGCTCTAACCCTAATGCTAATGTGTCATAGCTGAGTGTGATGAAGATCATCAATAAAGTAAACAGCTGAAATAGAATCTTCAGGAATAAAGTGATTTTTTTCCCCTCCACTCATTTCTTTGAACCCCTGTGTGTCACAGTGATGATCGAATTAACCAACTGTCACAAAGAAAGTACACTGTTCTGTTCACAAGGCGACAGTACAGCGTATCGTGCCTTTAATAGGCCATGTTTTTCTGAGCTTAGATCTGAAAATCAAAATATAAACTCCACAGCAATATGCATCATTGACTCATTCTCATGAAGAATAAAAAGACTCATAGTTAAATACTGAGGGTAGAAAGAGTTATGTGCAGACTGTTACTTCAGCTTTTTGCTTTAAAAGTCCCTCACCCATGTCACTTGATAACAGTGATTGCAACAATAAAACAGTAGCGTAACTGTGGTCCTAGAGAACACTGCAAGCCAAATGCTGTTCTCAACGTCTAACGCACACTGGTTCCTTTAACCCTCACAACGGTGTCAGAGGTCAGTGTTATCCCCGTGTTATACAGGGGAAGGCAGGTCAGAGAGAGGAGAAGTGACCTGCAGAATCACAGAGGGCATAGAGCACAGGTGCAAATGCAGGGCCTGCGGGCCGAATCCAGCCCTCCACCTTGTTTTATCCGGCCCGGCACCTTGTTGTGGCAGTGCCGAGCTCCTTGCCGCTAGTTAAGGACCAGTTACATGTATACAGTCCTGAAGTTACATTCGGCCCTTTGAAGGCAACCGTGAGGCTGATGTGGCCCCTGGGGACATGAGTGACACCACTGGCATAGAGGCAAGACAGAGTTTTGTCAGACAGTCTTCACCTCTTTGCTAAACTCATCCTCTCTGCCACCTTTATCTCTAGGCCTGCAATGTCCCTTCCACTGCAGACTGGGCTGTAGAGCATCTCTCCTGAATAACCCACCAGAGAGTCAAACAGCATGTTCCATCCATGCTGAACGGAGAATCTGACCCAGGTACCTGCTGCCTCCACCCTTACCTTTAAATCAATTGTCTAACCTACCTTCCCAGTTCTGACAAAGATGCCATCATCCCTGTGTCTTCTTTCCCATGGTTTGGTCCCAACCCCTTCTCATACTCTACCTATGAGATAGCTTTAGCCTCTCTTTCCTCGGTTCCGTTCTCTCTTAGACACTGCTCATCTTTCACCTGGCCTTTGGAAATTTACCTTGATGGCTCTTCCTATCTCCATTCCCAGATCCATCCTGCACACTGGTACCCAGTGCAACTTACTGTAACACTTCAAATCGTTCCTGCTAAGAAGACCCTTGTGGCTTGCTTGTGCAAAAGGAATAGTAAACTCCTAAGGTTCCCACTCCTGGCCATTTCTGTCATACTTTGTTTCAATCCTCATTGCCATTTCATCCTTCTGTTCCTGCTATACTTTGTTGGTTTGTAAAATGTTATTTAATTTTCTTTTTTTTTTTCTGATCCACCATCTCAATACCAACCCACTGCATCCAACTCACTAATTAGCATTTCTCCCGCGTTCCAGATGAGAGGTCCACTTACCCGGCAAAGTCTTCTTCCTAATTTTTCACATCTTCCCCTTTATCTTTATCCCCTTCGCTGTTTCTTGGTTCAAGGGCACTTGGTTAAGCTAGAATAGTAGTTTCCTGAACAGTCTTTGCAGTCCCATATTCTGCTTCATTAAACCCCACTCACCACCATCACTGTCAGGGTAACAGTTTCAAAACACATAGTCTTTCCTTGTGAATTTCCTGTTCAGCAAATTAAAAGAGTTCCTGTTTACTATCGATAAAACTCCGAACAGGCTGCCATACGGCATGCCTATCAGGAGCCCCATTCAGGTTTTAGTCTATGGGAGTCTTCAAACTCAGTTTGGTCTTAAGGAGTATTTTGAGAACCAATAGTAGAAATGTTGTTACATCACAACCTGCCCCTCCACTCCCCCACCCCCCACACAGATCCACTGCACCGCCCAAACGTGGCCGTCACGTTCAGGCACATTGGGGAGGCATCGTACTGAACGGGTTCTCTTTACTGCTGGACTCTCAGGGGTCTTTAACATGCTGTGTGTTGTGGATCCCCGAAGAGAGTCTCTATGGAGAAGAACGTGGTGTTTTTATTTCCCTCTCGGTCACTCTTCAGTGCTTCCCAAGACATCACAGCTCTGCACCCTGGAGCTGAGGAATCCCGCCCCGTCCTGGTGGCGGTCAAGTGGCCTGCACAGGAAGGCGCTCTCTGGCCATCTTGGTTAAGCTGCCACCTCTTGCCTGGGCTGCTATTATTTTCTTCATAATGCTTATCACAATTTGATGTGATGCTTACTGTTTTTTGTGTTTTTTCCTCTTAGATTAAGGTCCAAGGGAACTGTCATTCTATCTGGTTTGTTACCCTCTCTCCACCTAGGATAGTTCCTGACACACTAAATACAGTTTTCTGTTTTGAAGGAATATCCACCAAAAGCCTCGCTTGTGCCCACATGTGTTTCTCTCAACCCACCTACCTGAATTTAGGCTTATGTTTCAAGGCTGAAATAAGCTTCCTCATCTCTGACATTTCCCCTGATGGCCTGACTCATCCCAGAGTAGTAGATCTTATTCTACTGAACTTCTGTAATGTTAGTATCTGAACAATGCTATTCTGAACAGTTAACGATTATTTTTCACACGGGAATACTATCCCCTTCCTCCAAGTATAGTGTGTTTGCCTTGTAGCCAGGATCGGTGCCATTCTTTGGGTCTCTCTGAGGATGTAGTGAACAGGGCTTCTCAGGTAAGCAATCAGTATCTTTCGCTTGATTAAATAGATCTTCCTAGTCCACCCTCTGGCAGGAGGCAGCGCTGCGCTCACGTGTGGAGTGGCTGGGTGGGCCCCATCCTAGCAGGAAGTGTATGACCCATGCAGGGAAGGAGGTGGACAGCAGGGTTCTGCAGAGGAAAATCTGAAGGGCTTGCATTCGGCTGTCCTGTATGCACTGCTCTCTGACGTTGGCAGGTGTTTGGTAAGTCAGTGCCTGTGTGGAACAGCAGCGATGTGCAATGGAAGCAGGGGAAGAAGTCTTCCCTCTGTCCTGCAGAAAAGGAATTGAAGGAGTATGCTTTGCCATGGAGGGCGGGGATGTGGATCTCTAAGGGGAGCAAAGGAAAGGTTACCTCTTTTCAGTCCTCAGGTAGGTACTAGGCACTTACACAGCAATTTTGTTAGATGTATGGGGTATGCTGTTTAGGGAACACGTTTCCTTACGAAATGATTGGTTTACATTATTTCAAAACGTTTCTACGCACGTTATTTCATACACAATGTAACAGGGAAGATAGAGGCGACACAACTGATCAAGTAGTTCTGATGGCCAGGAGATTTCACAGATTAAACATAACACCGTGGGTTCTGTTCACGTGCACATGTGATGCATTCTCACCTGTACAATTTTTTCTTGCTCTCAGAAGGAGGAGCTGTGGCTGGAAGGAGCAGGAGCCCCATGGTGTAATGAAGAGGGAGGGAAAGGGGAGTTTGGGGCCCAGGAATACGGTGTGATTGAAAAGCCTCGTTTCACGTGAACATAGTCTTACATTCAGCAGAAACAGCAAAGCCGCTCTGAAGTCAGGGACCTCAAATTGCGATGGTGCTTCCTTCCTGTTACAAATCAATAGCCATGTGCGTTTTTATGTGAGTTACTTAAATGTTAATCCATCTTTAAAATCATCGCAGCAATTTTGTTTCTGCCTTTTATTTAGAAGTGAGATGTTCTTTGCTGAGACAGGTTAAAGTTTTGGCCCTCCATCCCAACGATGTGGATTAGGAACATCTGGAGAATCTACCCTTGTTTTTTATTCGTGGAGCACTTGGAAGGCTCAGTGATTTATAACTTCTGTGCATTTTTACACACTGTCCAATTTCTTCAGTTGAGTTTTTATTTCATTTGGAACATTTATGAGATGATGTAATATGCCACATATGAAACTTGTCTAATGCAAAAAGCCAATATGTCTGCTGCACGTCAGATCCCATCACGGCAGGAGCGTGATTTGGAGCAGACTCCACCTCTCCTGGAAGGTCTCGTCGAGGTGCTCAGTTCAGCCTGTCTCAGACCGTCTCCCCCTTGCCTGGGACCTTAACACGGAAACATCCCACAGGTGGGTTCTGCAGAGCTCTAGCGCTTTGAGGCACTCTGTGAAAAAGGTGTAGGGTCGTCACGCAATTTGAGGAATTGTGGAATTTGAGGCCGTTTGGGAACTCACAGGATTATCCGTGTATTAAGGCTTTGAAAAATTGCAGAGCTCTGCAAAAGTGGGTCTATCCAGTTCCCTTTACCGCCCTGCCCTTGCCTCCCTTACCGCTCTTCTGCTCTCTGGTCTTCGACCGAACTGTCCTTCTTGTCGGTCCTCAGACAGCCCACACCAGGCTGCCTCTGCTCACTTTGTTCGTTCCGCCTGACTCTCCCCCTTCCCTCCTGCGTACCTACTTGGGTCCCTCTCTTACCTTCTCTGTCTTTTGTGAAATATCATCTTTTTAGTGAAGTCTTCCTTGATTACCTTATTTCATCTCGCATATTATTCCCTGCTGGCCCCTCGTGTTGACCTTTCCAGCTTTCTATTTCTCCATCACACTAATTGCCATTACTGCAGTTCTGCTGCATTAACACGCAACTCCAAATTCTCATGGTGTGCCATTGCAAACGTTTGTTTAGCTTCAGATGGATAGCATTTATCTAATCTGTTCTGAGTTCATGCCTGTGTCTGTGGCCAACCGTGGGTCATCTAGGCAGTTCTACTGATACAGGCTAGGCTTGTTCACAGGTCTCCTGGATGTTGGCTAATGTAGGAGGGCACCCATGGGGGGACTGGCACATCTTGGCTCTGCAGCATGTATCTCTCATCTTTCAACTTGCTAATGTTCTATTGGCCAAAGCAGGTCACATGGCCAAGCACAGAATCAGAGTGAGCATGTACTACAATGGCACGCAACTAAGGATGTGGATAGAGGAAGAGTCAAACAGTTATTTTTTCAAACTATCCTACATTTTGGAACTTTCACTTAAATTTGTTCTGTTTCCTTCTACTAGAATATAAGCTCCATGAAAGCAGAGATTTCTTTAATCTATTTTGTTAACTACTTTATCTTTATTTGACTTCCCTAGATCTGTGCCTGACACATAGGATGTACTCAATAAGTATTTGTTGAATGAATGGATACCTAAAAATAAACTCATTTAAATTTATTTAACTTAACATTTTCAAATGTTTTTCAATAGATTCCTTTTTAGTGAAAAGACATAGAGAATCTCATTTGAAACCAAAGACTCTTCAAATATCTGATGCCTTTCTTAGTGAGAATATAAACTCCAGTAATTAATTAATGGCAAATTATGACTTATACTAATAGGAAAAATCAATCAGTATTTATTTTTCCTTCTTTCATTCAACTAAGGTCTAGTAAGTGACTTTATGCACAAGGTTGTATATTGATGCTAGTGGTGATGGAGAAAAGGAACCCAGCCCCAGCCTCTGGGAAATCTCAGCTGAGTTGAAGAACAAATCCATGAGACAATATTGAGCTATATGATATGCTCCATTACAACGTTATTAAAATAGTTCCCAAGTACACAAAGGAAGAAATGCTCAAATGTGCCATTAGATATTAAATAGAACATTCTAAATTTGACCTCCCTAACTACTTAGTATGATAAAGTTATTCTTCTACTACATTCTTATTTCCAATATTTCTTTTCAGATCATTCAGTCTCTTCCCTCATTCATGTATTTACCCTTGTTTTCTGTCCTCTCTGAACCCTACCCACCTTTTAAGTCTGACCAGCAATGGGACATTCTCTGACAGAGTTTCCTTACAGTTTTCTCTGAATTTATCTGAATGTCTCTGTGTTTATTGCTTGAATTATATTAACATGTGATTCCTGGAAACATCTCTCCTACTGTTTTTTAATTAGTTATTTTTAAAATCCTCACTAAGGATATGTTTTTATCTTATTAATTTTAGAGAAAGAAAGGGAGAGAGAGAGAGAGAGAGAAACATTGATGTGAGAGGGAAATAGCAATTGGTTGCCTCCCGTGCACCTCTGACTGGGGATCACATCTACAACCCAGGTACGTGCCCTGACCGGGAATTGAACCAGCAACATTTTTGGTTTATAGGATGACTCTCCAACCAACTTAGCCACCCAGCCAGGGCTAATAAGCTATTTAATTCTCTTGTTGTTCACCTTTTCACATGTGGATGTCTTTTCAAAGAATTCATAACCATCTTGAGTGCAGAGATTTTGTTTCTTTCTTGGATATACTAAATATAATGCTCATCATAAGAGATACTCCGATCATTAAGTAGAAGGATGTCCTGAAAACTGAAAGTTTTAACCACCATCACTCATCACCAAGTTTTGGTGAGTTCTGATAACACGCATGTGGACTATTGGCTGGTGGTAGAGAAATATTTCTACCTAGGACTGATGTTTTATATACCATCCTTATCAATGTTGAAAACCAGTGACTGCTTTATATAAAGTCGCAACCACAAACGGATATTTTTAACAGGCTAAGACAAAACTGGCAATTTTAATGCAATTTGGAAATGAATAAGGGAAACTTTTTAAATGCCAAACTATAAATGAATAAGAAATAACAAGATTTATCTATTGGCAAAGAAAACGTTGGAAAGGGGAATAAAGGAAAGCAAAGATAAATCGCCTGCTGTTCGGTGGCCCTGGGGCAAAGCAGTGGAGCATTTATCTTTCAGTTAGTTTTAAAATTTCTACACACCTGCATTACCTATCCGTCATCTTCATAAAATTGCCCTTTAGGGGTAAATTCTGCTCAACATGGCACTTGATGTGTGGGAAAACCCCAAATAAACCACAAAACTAACAAGTCAATTCATTTAAAAGACTTTGAATCTTACACTTGACTTGGATGCCTTTGAAAAGGCAGAAAGTGATTCCATCAAATATTTTGAGTATTTACTGATTAAAAACTATGCTAAAAGTCATAGCAATGATAAGAGAAGGAAAATTATTAGTTCACTCATATTCGTAGTAATTAAAACACAATCATCTATTCAGATCCTATTAAGGACTGTACCTTACTCAGTACATCTCCAGGCAGGCATTAGGCTATAGACCTTTCTAAACTCCTTTTTTCTAATTCTGCATTCTCTAAGGAACTTCTTACACTCGCCCATGGCAATCTCATACTAGGGAGGGGAGTGGTGTATACAGCTGATGGATTAAACGATCATTCATGAACTTATTTCCCTGTTTAAATGAACTTACTTTCCTGTTCGATTGGAAGTCTCATTGGCATTTACATAATATGAGTCATTCATCTTTTATTCCTTTTAGAGTGTGCTGACTCTGGCTGTCTCCCATTTGCACATTAGAGAAAACTGCTGTTGGACTTCGTGGTCTCACACAGGTCAGAGTACAAGCCTAAAACTATTTCTTTACCTCAAGAACAGGGCTCAGCTATAAATGTAAGCAAAAAAATGCATATGATAGAACATACAATTTTAAAAAGAGAGATTTTATTTTTGTCATATTTTTATAAACTTGAACCTCTTTCATGCTCATGATTTTCTTTCTTTTATCCTATATTTAGATATTATAAGGAAAAAGATAGTGTTACTTGATTATATTAACATTGGCCCAGTCCTAGCTAATACAATAAGACAAGAAAAGGAAACAAAGGTATATGGAATGGGAAGGGAGAAATAAAATGATTGTGGTTCACAGGTGAAATGATCATTTATGTCAAAAATCCAGAGAATTAACAAAATAATTCCTGATCTAACAGGCAATTATAGCAAGGCTGTAGGATACAGGGTTAACGAACAGAAGCCAATCTTTTCCCGATATACTGGTGATGCAAAAGTGGGATTTGAAGTTGAACACAATACCATTTACATTAGCACCCCCAAAAGTGAAATACTTAGGTTATACATCTAACAAATATTTACAAGATCTGTATGATGAAAGCTACAAAACTCTGATGAATGAAATCAAAGAAGACCTAAAAATAATGGAGAAATAGTTCATGCTCATGAATATGAAAACTCAATAATATCAAAAGTGCACTTATTCCCAAGATGGTAAATAGATTCAGTGCAATCCCAATCCAAATCTCTCCCAGTTATTTTGTGGGTATTGACAAACTGACCGTAAAGCTTACATGGAAAGGTACAAGACCCCATATAGCCAACACAGTGTTGAAGGGGAAGAACCAAGGTGGAGGGCCAACACTCCCTGATTTCAGGGTTTGCTGCAGTTACTACAGTCTAATCAAGACAGTGTGGTATTGGTGAGAGCGTAGACAAAGAGATCAGGAGAAATGAAGAGAGCCGAGAAACTGGCCCATGGAGCAAAGATAATCTTCTCAACAAATTGTCCTAGAACAACTGGACATCCACATGCAAAAAATGAATCTAGACACCACAGGTGGCAAACACAAGGCCCACAGGCCAAATCTGGCCCTCCACCTTGTTTTATCCGGCCTGGCTCCTTATTTCTACCTGGCGGCAGTGCCAAGCTCTCGCTTAACTGTTAAGGAGCAGTTACATGTGTGCAGCCCTAAAATTACATTTGGCCCTTTGAAGGCAACTGTGAGGCTGATGTGGCCCCCAGTGACTATGAGTTTGACACCCCTGCTCTATACAAATCTTACAACTTTCATTGAATTAAAATTCTTCACAGACCTATGAATACAAATGTAAAACACAAAACTGTGAAAATAGAAGATAATAACATAGGAGAAGCCTCAATGACTGAAAGAACGAATTGATAAACTGGAACTTCATTAAGATTAAAAACTTCAGATTCGTGAAAAACGGTGCCAAGAGAATGAGGAGATGGGCCACGGACTGGAAGCAAATATTTGCAAAAAGGCACATCTGATAAAGGACTATCATACAAAGTATACAGAGAACTCTTAAAACTCACCAAGTAAGAAAAGAAACAACCCAATTAAAACATGGGCCAAAGACCTTAGCAGACCCATCACCAAAGAAGATACACAGATGGCAAAGAAGCCTATGAGAAGATGTTCCACATCATTTGTCATGAGGAACGTACAAACTAACACAGCAACGAGATGCTGCTCCACACCTATTTAGATGGCGAAAATCCAGAACTGACGTCAAATGCTGGTGAGCATGTGGTGGGAATGCAAAATGGTACAGCCACTTTATAAGACATTTTGGCAGTTTCCTACAACACTAAATATACTCTTACCATGTGATACACTAATCAGGCTCCTTGGTATTTATGCAAAGGAGTTGAAAACTCGTGTCTGTACAAAAACCTGTACACTGAGGTTTATAGCAGCTTCATTCATAATTGCCTAAATTTGGAAGCAACCAAAATGTCCCTCAGTAGGTGAATAGATAAACTGTTGTACCTTTGGACAGACAAATATTATTCAGTGATAAAAAGAAATGAGCTTTCAGGCTGTGAGAAGACATGAAGGAACCTGAGGTGCATATTCCTCAGTGGAGAAGGCCAGTCTGGAAAGTCTACCTACTGTGTAGTTGCAGTCATGGCATTCTGCAGAGGGCAGGACTACGGAGGCAGCTCCAAGACCAGTGGTTTCTAGGTTTTGGGCTGGGGGTACTTAGGGAGGGTTGCATCATAGGCATGCAGAATTTTTAGGCCTCTGTTTGATATCATACTTTGGAGAGCATTTTTATACCATATTTTCTTTTTATTAATTTCTGCAAACTTATTATGAAACATTCCGTTTGAGATTTTTAGTACAGAATGGAATAGAAGTACAACTTAGTTCTTTCAACTCTCTTCCATAAAAATAGAAGGAATTAAAGTCATTAGAGACCAGTGTAGACGTTTATATATATATCTCTTCTATAGTACAACATTTAGATGCATGAAGAAATTTATTTTCTGTGTTATTTTATCTTGCCAAATGACAAGGAGTTCCTCAGGGAACTCCAAAATATGCCTGCAGTGTGTTCTTGGTTCATAGTACCTCCAGGTTTCTGGTGTCAACCATTGAAGAAAATTAAAAGAAAATATGCTCTATTTGGAACATCTGCATTTTGCAGAAATATTTACATATTATATATTTGACTTTAAACTTTTCAAACTCATTTTAACTTTTCACTAATACCACAGGGCAACTTAAGGGCCATTTGGTTGCTTGGCACAGTCAGATCAACTTGGCAGTCCTGGGGAGAGGGGTATTCTGGTGGGATGGAACAGACGTGTGGGTGTGAACTGCGCTGTTGGGACTGCTGTGTGTGCATCCCAGCCTGCTGTGTCTAACAGTGAAACGTCCCAGATCCCACTTGCCCAAAGGTGCATTTTATCATTAGATTATCATTCATTAGATTTTATCATAGATTATCACTCATTAAATGTATTATTTCCTAACAGCAACCAACACCCAGCTTGGAAAAGAAAACGTGGGGAGAAAGGTACAGGGAATAAGAAGCATAATTGGTGGGTATGGAATAAACAGGGTGATGTTGGGAATAGTGAGGGAAGTAGAGAAGCCACAGAGCTTACAGGCACAACTCATGGACATGAACCAAGGGTGGGGGATTGCTGGAGGGAGTGGGTGCACTGGGCAGAGGAGCACAAAGGGGGAAAATGGGACAACTGTAATAGCATAATCAGTAAAATATACTTAATAAAAAACATGCACATGCAAAAAAAGAAAACAAATTTAAGAACTTGGCATTTGCTAAACAGAAATAGAAGGTATCTGTCCCCTAGTCCGACTTTCTTCCCGTTAGTCAGAATTCTTAAACTATAATCTTTCTTTGTCTTGTTCTTATATCAGTCTTTGTTGGGAAAGTTTCTAAATTAGAGAAAAAAGTGAAAATATTGTCAGGAAAAAATTGTTTTCCTCAAAGAATTTGTGGTGATTTCCTCATAAAGTAAATTTATAACTAACATATAAATGTCATACTTTAATCATAAGTTCTATCTTTCATGAGAGGAAGTGAGCATGCTTAATTAACAATAATTAAGCTTGAGATGACATATATTTTATGTTCAGTTTAGAGGCGGGCAACCAGAGGCATTAAAGTAACACAGACTTTCAGACTAGGCACCGTCTCAACTAAAAGGCAGATACTCTGTGATGAGTGCCCAGGACAACTCTCACCAAAGAAAGCTAATGACCCTCTCGAAAATTCATGTCTACTCTCAGGGAGCCTAAGAATGTCCTGGGAAATTTTGAGAGGAATTAAGCAAAGAGGATGGAAGCATTTTAAGGAAGAGGCTTATGAGTCTCTTGGGAAAACAAAGTTTTAAAAAGTCCAAACTATAAAATAGCAGACAAAAACATGTTTAACATGTTAAGAGGAAATTCCATAAATATTTTTTACTTCATTACTGGTTCAATATATGTGAGATTAATGCCCTTCCCCTCTTGCCTATACCCCTTTGAAAATAGGGGTGGAGGCAACAAGGGGCAGTGGGGTGGGGCGAGGAGCAGCAGGCACAAATCAGAGGTACTTTCTTGAAGATTCAGAAGAAGAAGGCTTGTCCAGAGCCAAATATCTATGATCTTTGCTTTACTTAGAAATAAGAACACAATTTTTCTAAAAATCACTTTGCTGATGGGCCCACTCTTTGTTTCTTTCTAAAATACATTATTAAAACTCTTCTGCAAATGCCAGTCTATAAGGAATGTTGAAGTATTTTGGAATATCTAAATGCTTCCAGCTGTTATTTTAATTTAAAAATATTTCTTAAAGGGGATTTCCAGCTTGTTGGCAGCCACAAAATAGAATTTCTCTGTCTTTTAAAATTCTTGTTTTTGTTTCTATTATTGGATTTCACAGTGCATCATATGATTTAGTTTGGAGTGACAATAAAATGTATTCATGTAGAAATTTATAGTACTTCTTAATTACTCATTAGAAGTATATTTCTACATTAAAGTTGTTCAAGTTAGTGGGGAATGATACATTAAGATACAGTGCTCCCCTACTGAAGCTAGAAAAATCAAAAGTGGGAGGAATGTATTTTTGCGAAAAGGTGACATATAAGGGTATATAGATAGAGATTAAACTGGGGATAAAAATCATCCCTGGCTGGTCTGGCTCAGTGGATTGAATGCTGGCCTGCAAATTAAAGCCTAGCTGGTTCGATTCCCAGTCAGGTCATATGCCTGGGTTGCAGGCCAGGTCCCCGGTGCAGGGCACATGAGAGGCAACCACACATTGATGTTTCTCTCCCTCTCTTTCTCTCTCCCTTCCCGTCTCTCTAAATATAAATAAAATCTTAAAAAAAAAAATCAGGCATCTTGCCCTGAGCCATGGAGACTCCAAGGTTCAATCCTTGTGATGCCCAGCAAAATTTGTCCAGAAAAGAAAGTGTTCCCAGAGTTATGGAGATGATGTGTAGAAAACAAAGGGAAGGGGTATGACTCAGGAAATTTCCTCTAATGTAGGTCCTAAAACTCTGATTAGCAGACCTATCCACTGAAGTTAGGATTGCATCTCAAAAATTAGAGAAGTGCCTCTCTGCCATCATAGAAGTACAGTTATCTTCCCTCCCAGCTCCACTTCCTTAGGAGAGAATCTGAAAAATGTGTAACCCTGAGATCGTTCTTCTGGTTGAAGCTGCCTGCATAAGTAGTGAATACCAGACAGAAAGGATGGGTAGATGAGATGATCTTTCTCATGAATTTTGAAATAAGACCAGTAAAAGAATGAATTAGTAACTTGTGGAGAGCTGAGGTGGGAAATTTTGTAGTTCCTAGGAGGAAGGCTGCCGTATTTGGTCAGCATTGATATGAACCACAGAAGTAGAACTAACCCAGAAGTACAGGTAAGAGACACTGCAACCAGAGAGACAGTGAAACAGGAAGGTACTCTTCTCCTGATGTCCCTGAGTGCCAACTATGTTCCAGGGACTGTGCTCCAAGGGGGACAGTGGGTGGGATCTGTAGTAGGCTGATACAGCTCCCAACAATACATCCATGTCTTAATCTCCAGAACGAGTAAATGCTACCTCATTTGGGAAAAGGGTTTTTACAGATGCGATGAGAATCTTGAGATGGAGACATGATCTTGGATTATCTGGGTGATTCCTTAATGTTTTCATAAGAGAGAGGCAGAGGGAGATTAGACCCACAGAGAAGAGAGTGAGGCAGTGTTACCACAGGACAGAGATTGGAGTGATGTGGCCACAAATCAAGGAATGCTGACAGCCACTGGGAGCTGGAAGGGTCTAGGAACAAATCCTTCCTTGGAGACTGCGGTGGAGGAGCAGCCCTGCTGACACTTCAGTTTTATCTCCTTGAAACTGCTTTTCAATTTCTGGCCTCCAGAACTTTGAGATTATAGATTTCTGATGGTTTAAGCCACATTATTTGTGGTGATTTCTCACAGTGGTCCTAGGAAACTAATACAGTTGTTTTTTTTTTTTTAAAGTATGAAGTAAAATATACTTTCTGCTCCCAGGTAGTTCAAAATCAATTAGATGAGGACATTAAACACTCAATTAAATTAAAAGAAGTAATAATTTCCTTATTACAGGGGTTGGTTAACAAATGATACAAATTGACAGAAGAATGAACAAATAACTTCCAGTGAGTTCTAAGATGTGGTAAAGATGGCATTAGAACTGAGCCACGACATCAAACACATTGAGTTTGAACTAAGAATATTTTTTTCTTTTTCTATTTTGTTAATCCTCACCCAAGGATATATTTACTGATTTACGGGGGCGGGGCGGGGGAGAGAGAGAGATTGAGATTGAGATTGCCTCCTGTATGAGCCTCGACCAGGATTGAACATGCAATGTAGGTCTGTGCCCTGACTGGGGTTTGCACCACAGCAGCTTGGTGCATGGGATGGTGCTCCAACCAGCCTAGCCACCCAGGCAGGGCTGAATTAAGAATATTTTAAAATTTCAGGTGACAAAGCCCTAAAGGCATGATTAATGCATTATATCTTTTCCTCTCCTCAAATAAAAATATGTGTGAAAAATAGACTGAAATATCACTAGATGCTAGGCAGGGCTATGGGCGGTGATTACTGTGTCCAGTGATAAAGGTGTGCATTTCTGTCACATTTCTCCATTTGTAAAGGCAAAGTAGCAGTTCTCAAAATGTATAGAACAGATCAAAAGTCAGAGTCTCTTCAAAGTTGGTGTTAGCCTTCTTTTTTTTCTCCCAAAGGTGTGAAAATGCACATCTGACATTATTAACCCTGAAAATGACTTTTCCCGCCCCATATATCTTTTGGATTATCTCAGTTTTTCTTGTGGCTGGTTAATTACTTCTTTGCAGGAAAGAACAAAGGGCTATACATTTATTAAAAAGTAAAATCAAGTGCAAAAGATCCATTATAGTGGAGGAGGAATAGAGTTCAAATTCACAATGAATTTAAATGCATTACTTTCTAATCTTAAAGGCTGTGAAACTCCTGTGTTCTTGGAATGACAGGGCTGGAATTCCGTAAGACGTAAGCTCACAGAGGTCATGGCCACGGAGCTCCTTGCCCGCGCCCTTCCGGGGCTGCCTTCTGCTCGTGGTGTCAGCTGTGTTGCAGTATATTACGCCAGTCCTGTCCAGAAAGGAATTAGCACGTGATATGCTTTAGATTAAAAAGTACCAACATGAAATTACACGTGGAAATTCCCAACAATTCTGAGACAGGTCTGGATTGTGTAAGATAAAAAGATGCAAGGCCAAATTCCTTAGAAACCGTTGCAAAAATAAACACCACCGGTCCAAAATAAAAAAGAACGAAGGTAAGAAAGCGTACTGACTCTGATGGCCATTATAGTGCTTACCAACATTCAGTTCTCTTCTCTTCCTGAACATATGGAGGACTACCCTTCCCAGACCCCTTGCAACTAGGGGGTGGGAGGGGAAGGAGGGAGAATTGATGAGATTTTGTCCATAAATGTGGGCAATTTTCTATTTCTACTTTTTCACTGAAAGGAATTCTGAAACCACATTTTTGATAGTGAGCTGCCATTCAGAGTTAGCAAAAAATAAGTCTTTGTTACAGTAAGACACTCAGATATCAGTAATTTTTTTAGATAATAAAAAAATTATTGATACCTGAGTAATATCAGATTTAGTAATTTTTTACTACAGCATAACCTGCGACTTTCTCTGATTAATATACCAGTCAACCAAATATATAAATAGACAAACAAAATTTTATGTTTAAGAAAGACTGGAATGCCCTGGCTGGTGTGGTTCAGTGGACTGAGCACCAGTCTGCAAACCAAAAGATTGCTGGTTTGATTCGCAGTCAGGACACATGCCTGGGTTTTGGGCCAGGTCTCCAGTGGGGGGCACACAAGGGGCAACCACACATTGATGTTTCTCTCCCTTTCTCTCTCCTTCCCTTCCTCTCTCTATAAATAAATAAATAAATAAATAAAATATTTTTAAAGAATATTGGAAAGAAATGTACTTCCCCTTTAGTAGTGCAACTTTGCATATACTTTCTCAGTTTTATATTTAAATATGTATCTATATATTACACACTGTTATGAATGGACACATGGTACTTTAAGAAGTCGTTATCTCCAAAATCCTCCTGAGCACAAAGGGAAGACAACCACCTTTTTCTCTTAGAGATCTTTGTATTCTTCCTTCGAGTCATGTTCCTCAATGTTTGCAAACAGGTCAGACTCTGGAGGTAAGCTGGCTTTTATCTATTGCCAAATTTAGATTTCTTACTTGTGTCTTCTTCCACGTGCTTCTTTAAATGGCCCAGTCTTTTTTTAAACACATATGATATTTCTCAGCATGTTGACACTCAGGTTGTTTCATTAGCGCTGAAGTAATGTTTTACCTAAAGAATAGAGGAAATTGTTGGAAATTGTTATTAAGGCTTGGCCTGGCCCTCCCCTTAATCTTGTTCTTAGTCATAGAAGATCCCTCTGGGCCCTCTACTAAGGGACTTGGCTTCATGTGAACCTTGTCTACTTGCCTGGAAGTGGCAGTTGCACCTTGGAAATAAGAATAATTAACCAGTGTAGAGATGTGCGTGTGTGTGTGTGCGTGCGCGTACTGATTCTGTTGTTATGCCCACACCGTAGCTGACCAGTGCTGTGCACTGTTCCTCCTTGTCCAGCTTCTAGTTTCTGCCTGGCTTATGTTAATGGAGTAAGTCAGTTGCATTAAAAATTAAGTTTAAATTGTTAAATATGAAAAATACAGCAGGCATATAGGTTGCTACCATTAGTATCCCCAAACTATAAAGACCTCCTACAAATCAATTAAAGAATGACCAAACAACCCAATACAAATATAGACAAAGGACGTGAACAAGCAATTCACAAAAGAGGACACTACAATGCTCATATGCACATAAAATGATGTTCAATTTCATTAGTAATCAAGAGAATACAGCAGGGAAGTACCATTTCGTCACCATAAATTTAGACGTTTATAAAATCCAATGTTTAGCAATGTTTAGTGGAAAACTTAATTCTAATACATTGTCATTGGAAGTGAGCACTGGTATAACCAATTTAAAGCACAATTTGAAAATAATTAGTGCTGGAGGTTGACTGTGTCCACACCCAAAAAGTTATATTGTAGTCTCTATCTCAATACCTCTGAATGTGACATCATTCGGAAATAGGGTTATTGCAGATGTAATTACTTCATGTAAGAGGACACCATCCTGCAATAAGGTGGGCCCCTCATCCAACATGACTGACATCCTTACAAGAATAGGGCCAAGTGAAGATACAGGAAAAACGTCGTGTAAAAGCGAAGGAAGAGCATCATGAAAAAATGGCGGCAGAACTTGGACTGACCCTACCACAAGGAGTGTCCGGGGCCACCAGCAGTTGGAACAGGCAACAAATGACCCCATCAACACCTTTTTAAAAAAAGTATTCATGGTAGCTATTATTTTACTAAATTTTTATTTCTTGTTTATTATTTAATATCATTCTCTACCTTAACACATAGGTTCTGTTAGGAATTATCCTTCTTATTAATGGTTTTATCCCCCAAATCTAGTAAAATGTCTGGCAAATAATAGATGAATGAATGAAAGGATGAAAACTTAAATCCTTATTTGCTCGTCAGGAAACATCTCCTTGGGTTGAAGTGGTGTCTGCCTCTCATAATTCTCAAGCTCCCACAGAGACAGAGCCGCCTGTGTCCAAGATGCTGGTGTCCTAACTGCAGTGAACTGGCTTGGGGATTGGTCGCCACCCTGACTGGCCCAATAAGTCTGTGCCTTTAGAGTTCACACTTGGCTCAAGAGATGATGTAGGCTTTTTCTGTATGGTTGAAGCTGTAAAATGTAAACCTTGGGGGCTCACAGTGACCTCATTTTGTATTTTTTGTTACATTGGGGGCCAAAAGTTAAGCCTACCCTAAAACAGAGAAAGCTGCTGCAAGGGGAAGTAGGAAAAGGAGACTGCGGGGGCTGAGGGTCGTGGTGGCAGCTGAGAGTGTGCAGTTCGGCCAGTAAAGGCTGAAGAGGAATTTTATCGAGGAAATGATGTTTAATGTTACCTTACTCTCACTCATTTTACCTTATACCTGGTGGGGTCTGAGGACAATCGGATTATTTGAGCATTGCCCTGATGTAGACTTTTTTCAGTTCCTAGACGTGAATTACTGTTTAAGTCCCCTAAGCACTGCTACTTCTGGTTAATGAAACCAAACGCCATGGTTCCCGTGGGCTTCACACCATCACCCTCCCCTGTTTAAGGACTCATTCACCAACAGCTGTGAAAAATTGTTCACAGCGCCAGGGTGTTAAGAGAATAAAATTTTAACAAGCCAGTGTCCCTCTTGTATTCAAGTACGTAAGCATTCTTTTGTGTTGTTTTAACACACTGTAGTTAGCCACAGAAGGCAAGGTATTTGTCTCAAGGTAAGCAAACAACATTTATAGTCTTTCCATCCCAAATGGGGAGTGTAAATATATTAGAAGAAAACAATTAATACACAATGCAGGCATGTTTTGCAATTAAAAGCAGGGTTAAGAAAACTGCAGACTGGTTATGAAAATCCTCTTAAGAAATTCAGACCTCTCCGACCGGAATCTGACCCTGGCCCTTAGGCTGGGACATTGACGTGTTTTGTTACTCGGCTTCCTGAGGTCTGCCAATCTCCAGGCACGTAGCACAGAGCTTTGAAGGTTCTCTGTCCTCGGGTTATTGACTTCTGCAAATCAATGCCTGAGGGTGTCATCCCAACCCCTGGGCATCAGCCAGGCTGTGTGTGTCAATGCTGGTTAAGGGTCAGCTGGGAAAACTCTGCTATATTGATTAGGGATAAATTCACATATATTTTCCCCCCAATCTTCCTACAAGCACACATCCATTGAAAGATGTAGGTCATGTCATAAAAAGAAGAATCGTAATATATCAGCTGAGATTTGATTTTCTTTGGGGGGAAAGTGGCATGGAGAATTCAGAATAATAGGCTAATATTACCATCTAAAATTTCAGATCTCTCATTCACAAACATTCTCTCTTTTCTCCTTCCATACTTTTCCCCTCATGAGCCTTTGCTTCTCTGTTTCTCTTTTTAAAGATAAAAGTTTGATACTACAAATAAAGAAATGACTGAAGAAAATGGGACCCATTACTGAGAAAAGAGGGAGAGTGCAAGCAGCTTTTTATTCAAACAAATTCCTGTTAAAGAAAAGAAAATATCAAGTAAGTCTTATGGATTCCTATTGTGTTCCACCTTTAGAATCCTTGATTGGTATTGAAATGAGGGCCTTTATGACTTTGATTAAATTGAGCTGTAAATCCTAGCTCTAGAAATCATATCTACCCCCCCCCCAACATTTCTCCAACCCCTTAGAGACCTAGCCTTTACCCTGGATAATCAGCAATCCCTGAGGCAGATGACAATAGCCTGGACCTGACTAATAATCACGTGGTGGGGACCTCTGGCAGGCTGAGATAACATCTTGACCTAAGTTATGATTCAGGCCTTGAGCCCTAAGGTGGAGAGATCCCCTGGCTCCTTTCCCATGAGACTTTACAGAGGGACTCCAGAAAGACCTCAGAGCTGTCTTCAAGATCTGAAGAAATGATTTATTACCCTGACCTTACCTTCAGCGCATCAGCTCCCAACAAAACCTTGACCCCCTAACCCACAGTGCCTTGTGACTTCACCCCACGTAAGCTGTAAACTACATACCATTGGGGAGTTTGGTGTTTTGGGTATTATCTTCCTGTTGTCCTGGGTCGTGCCATTCATCAGTAATATAGCCAAGCTTTCTCCATGCAGTTCTCAGTGTTTAGTGTTTGGCCCTGTTAGCATCGTGTGGATGAACTCCTTCTGTTCTGTAATGGTATTTCAATTTAGATCATAATTCAAATAAACTTAGTAGCAGGTAATAGAATATGGAATGAAGTTTTCCTGCTGTCTTGGAATTTCAGCTACTCCTCAAATTTAGGATAATACATAGTAATAAGTCCATATTTCAGAAAGAGCTAGCTGCTAGATGCATTCATACAGGACTCATTAACAAGAGAACTGGCCGCGTGATTGTTATCCACCTCTGGAAATCCAAGAGGAGGATCCTTGAAAGCCATTCTTCTAGGAGTACAGAGAACTTTGACTTTTCTCTTCCCCTGTAGAGAACTGGGGGGTTGTCTACCTAATCCCCACTCCCATTCAGGCCAAAATCTGGGAAGGTCTGAGGGAATCCAATGTAGAAGATGGAGCTATCTAGGAAAACTAGAACCTGACCTCTCCCTTCCAGATGAGAAGGAGGGAGATTAGCCACTCGGTCCAATCTCTGTGAAGCCACTGGGATGCAGCTGGGTGACAGGAGTTCTTGCTGGAAAATCTGATGTGTCCCCAGAAGTCTGGGAGCATGATTGTGCATCAGTGCCTGCTTTCAGCTAGAGAAGTGGTAACGGGCTGAAATAGATGTGTGGAGAGAAAGGGGCTCATAGTAGAGGAAACTGTAGATCCATGTTTGGTGTGGCAAAAAATGCTGTGGGTGGTTGAGCCACCTCGTAGATCCTGCCTGCAGGTCCCTAGCTGTAAGTGGTTGAAGATGTTCCTAAACTGAAGGATTTGAGGAAGTCAGCTAATGAGTGCACTGTCCACATCAGGGACTCTAAAGAGTCCACCCAGGTGCCCCATTATCCCATTGTCCCTTTCTGTCATCCCCTGTCCTCTGCACTGTTCAAAGCAGAAGGAAAATGAGTGTATGAACAGAGCCCACTTTGAATAAAATCAGACCAGACTTGACATTTTAATATCTGAATGTGGCCAGAAAGTGAGGAGATATCTGTAAGGTGTGGGAAAGGGGGTGTCCACCGCATTCTGAAGGCAGTGATGGGAGAAAAATCAAGTCTCCTGTGTGTACCCCAAATGGGTCCAAATGTCACAGTTTATTTGTGGCCACTGAGTGTCATAGAAAAATGCACAGGTTGAAAACTGTGAGTTAACATTTTGACCTCAGAAATTAAACGGTGATTTGATGACATTGTTTTCACTATTTGAACTCGTTGGAACAGAAAGTAGAGGCTGCTGTTCACCCCCATTTGTATCTTCTGCTCATCAGTTTGTATGAGGCTGCACACAGACACGTGGGAGAACAGAGACCGAGGATGTGAGGGTGGACAGTCTTTGCTTCCACCTGTTCTCAGGTAAGCATCTGCCTCGCATTTCTGGCAGGCTGGTGGTGGACGTGGCTTCTCTGTTTCCAGTTTGCCTGTTGTCCCACCGACTAATCCTTCAGTGTGTTTCCTGCATGAGCTCTTGAGTGTGCCCAAGCCTCGAGGTCTCTGTCGTTTGTGCCCCACAAACCAGTGCTGAGTGATCTATTTCCACAGCTTCACACGCGCTGCCTGGAATGAGGCTGAGACCTTTGGTTCTGTGGCAGAGACCAGAAAGGCAGCCCCTGCTGTTTAACTGCTGTCTCAGACCTCATTTTTAAGACAGAAAGGAAAACATCCTGTTGGGTTATTTATATATTAATTTTCTATATTACTCTCTGGAATGTAAGCTCCATATTCCATGACCTAGCAAGTGGGTATTCATCAGTCTTTGACAAGGAATGAATAAAATCTCTTCGTGGTAAACATAATCATCATCACAGATATCATTTATTGAAAACCTAGTAGCACCCAGGCACTGTGCTAGCCACCTTACATGTAGGAGGGTCTTAATTCACACTCCCTCGCTAAAGCTGTGTTGGGGAGATATATTATGCTCCTCTTTCAGCTGAGAAGTGGGGCTTGGCAAGAATAAGTAATTTGCTACAGATTCCCCAGCAAGGAAGGGGACTGGTTGGATGAACCCAGCTATGCCTTCCCCACAGATCAGGCTGCTTTCAAATTGCAAACAATGGCTCATTTATGTGTTTTCCCCATTTTAAAAAATCCCAAGAAGTCCTGCAGTTGTAAGGAATGACAAATGGAAAACTCCAGCCGTGGCAGAGGCTTGGGGACCATAAGTTACGTGCTAGCTAGATTCTTAACAGTAATGACAAAGGAAGAAAAGACTAGTGTTCTTATTCACAATTTAATGTTCTGCTGATTGGTTTAAAGAAGTTTGATGTCTCAGTTACAGTCTGCCCAAGATAAATCAACTATTTTGACTCAGTAACATAACTGTGACGCATACATCTTCCAAGGTGGCTGTTAAAGATCATGCATGTATTCACTGACGTAAATTTGCAAGTTTTGTCCAAGTCCTCAAGAAGTGAAGGTGTGGAAAATGGCTTTTTGATAGCGGGGTTGCAGTAAGCTTAGGTATTTATTGCTGTATGAGAATCGTCAGTTCAGTAAGTTCTTATCTAATACCTTCATGAAGAAGAGATACTTAGACTTTAAAAAATGTAAAACACTTGGAAGATGAAGATAATAGTTAAAGACGTGAAACAAATAGGGTGTAGCATTCTCCTGTTTACGTGCTCTGAGAAATGTTCCCTGCCTTGGCCCAGGAAGTAGACACGGTGCAGATCAGTCCTGTGGAAATGATGGAGTTCCCCAGCGTAAAGCACATGATGAGCACAACACCGAAACCCTTATGAAAACTGAGGAGTTATTTTAGGAAATGAAATATTACCTCCATGGAGCCCATTTAGCCAGTCTTTTTATAAAACAATAGGTCTCTTTTCATACAAGTACTGAATAGGAAAAATCTAAGCTAAGGTACATTTAACCTTTGTTTTATTCCAGAATTATTCCCGGGGATTTTTTAAAAGGGATACTTAAAAAAAAATAGGTTGAATTTATCACTGCATCTTCTTGTTAAGCAAAAAAATGGACAAATGCAATTAATAGACTTAAGCACAGAAGTTTCTAGTAAGTTGGAAGCTGGATAAATAGCTTTCGAAATGAGTAAAAAAAGTGTATTAGGGAAAATTTTGGAGACAAAACAATTCTTCATGATATCTTTAATTCATGTTACTCTTTTAGAGTCTCTTGAAAGTCTTTAGGTGCCATGTTATAGATTGGTGATT
>VMDR010011647.1:0-28079 GCA_007922815.1 Macrotus californicus | reverse complement strand
TCTACGCTTCCAGTGGGTAGGAGGTACTGAGCAGAAGAGATGCATCCAGAGCAGATTACATATGATTAGCCTTGTGCCATACATGGTGCTTTTTTAAAAACAAACAGGCTTGATTTCACTTGAATTTAACATAAGAAAAAAATGACATTAAATTGAAAGAGATGCTGAACTTTCGATAAATGGTGTTTAGCTTGAGAAATATTGATTGGTATAGGGTTATTTTGGGTCCAGGGTTTTATTTTTTAAAAGATAATGAAACTATTGGAATATCATGCATTTCTTTTAAATACATGTTTCAGGGTTGGGTTTTTTTTTGTTATTTTATTTTTATTGTATTATATTTTACTTTATCATGTTTTGCTGTATTTTATTTTATCATATTGTATTTTCTCCATTACCATTTATCCCCCCATACCCTTTTCCACCCACTGCCCCTCCCCCCACTTCGGTGTTATATAGTATCAGTGTCTCAATACTGAAAAACACGAAATTATTAGCACAGCTACACTCTTTCCCTTTCCCCTTCTCTTTCCCTCCAAACATTTTTCTTCTATCATGTTTACTTCATCAAGGTTCACTTTATTCACATTTCTTTCTGAAACCCACAATTCACTGGGTTGCTCAGCCTTAGTCTATCTATATTTAAATAAACCTATATGTAAATGGATACTTTTATCCCAGCATTTTCATTCCTAGATTCTCATTCTGATTCATCTCTTGTTTCCAAAGGCTGATGGCTGATAGGAACTTCACCTCCTGCCTTCTTTCTTGTCTGTCTCTGCTGTTTTAGTGGGAACCTGGCCAACCACCAAGTTCCTGGGTCACACTTCACTTCCCTCAGGACCTGGCAGGTGTCGCTTCATGGTTTCTGGGATTTGACTCTTGTTGTGCAAATGTCTGAGGCCAGTCTTACTCTCCACCCCGACTCTTCCTCCTGGAGACCTGAATACTTTTCTCCACATTTCTCAAGTGTTTCAAGTTCTTAAATCAGACTATAGATGTGCTTTGATTGCTCTCATTCTTAACCAGCTTTTCCAATTATGTGATATGTTTTTTTTTTTGCCTGAAATTCTATTCTTCTTTCATTTCAAGGCAACTTTCTTGCATCCCGTCTGAGTACTTTTTCTGCTCCGTTCGTTCACGTCTGTATTTCAAAGCCACCAAAGGATCATCTTTGCTCCCTTCTGTGTCTTTCATCTTCTCTCTAGTTTTTAACATCTTTTTTTCCCTTTTCTCTGCAAGTATTGTGATTACCTCAGGCCTCGCCCACAAAATCTGACTTCCGGCCATGTCTACTCGTAACTACAGGTTGGGGCAAAAGGAGGTCAGAGTTTATTCTTGTATTATTATTTATCAGTTATTGTACTATTTTCCGTACAAACACTATAAAACTGCTTTTGCCCTGCCCTGTATGTAGAGTTTATTGTATACCTAATAGTAATAAACTCAATATACAGGGCGGGGCAAAAGTTAATCGTCCTTTACGTACTATAAAAGTTAAGAAAGATGAACTTTTTTTGCTCTGCAGGATCCCTTTGAACCCAGTCTGTGCCTTAGCTTATCATCTCATCGGTCTTGTAATATTAGATTAACATTCTATATGTTTGTGTTCTTACAGTGCAAAGCCCCCGTGGAGAACATATCCCGTTGAGGGTGTGATTTTCATCTATGCTGGTTCCTTTGCGTGCCTTTCGTATTCTAATCATTTATTCAATGTGTAGTTGAGTAGCTTCCACTGCAAGACAACGTTTCTGCCTGGCAATACCACAAAACAAAATAGGTCTTTACTTTCATTACACTTGCACTGTATGTGTGTGCTTGTGAGCGCACACCCTGTGTGTGTTCGGGGTTTGCTGGGGTACGGTCACACAACCCCTTCATTTCCTGGCATTTTACTGGTAGTTAAAACTGGCCTGTGCTACCCAGGTCTTTCATTTCTCTCATAACGCAAGATTGAATTTTCCTTGACATTTATTTTTCACGTTATCTGGAACCAGTTTGAATTCCCTTCAGGGCTTCAGATTAAATTACCCATGTTGGGTTTAATCCACTTTTCTGTAGCCCAAGAATAGAATCATTATGATTAAATTTATGGACTTCAACCTTACAAATGGGAATTCAGTTTGTTGTCATAACAAACTTTTCTTTGTAAATGTAATTTCTAATTATAAATTATATAACTACATTTCCAAAAAGTTAAAAAAAGAATAAAGTCACTTATAAATGATTCTACTGGAAAACAAGTTTTATGACCTTTTTTGAGTAACTGGACCATTACCTTAAAAATGAAAAAGCTGAGGAACGGTTAGAACAAGCCCATGGTTTGTTTCTATGGTAACCTGTAAGAACTGCATCATATGACTGTAAAAACTCTTTTTTTCCTTTTAATCCTCACCCAAAGATATGCTTATTGATTTTAGAAAGGAGGGGAGGGAGAGAAACCTCAATCAGTTACCTCGCACACGCACCCTGATCAGGGATGGAACCCGCAACCTAGGATGTGCCCTGACCAGGAATCGAACCTGCAACCTTTGGTGTATAGAACAGTACTCCAACCAAGTGAGCCACCCGGCCAGGGCTGAAAACTTTTCATTGACTGTTTAGAAGCAAACTACTAAGCTTTTTCTAACAGTTACATACAAATGAGCAATCTTGAAGTGCATATCTTGTATTTCATGACAAAAATAACCATTTCTTTACAAAACATTTATTTATTTATTTATTTTTAGAGAGAGGGGGAAGGAGGGAGAAAAAGAGGGAGAGAGGCATCAACGTGTGGTTGCCTCTCGCATGACCCTTGCCAGGGACCTGGCCCACAGCCCAGGCAAGTGTCCCGACTGGGAACTGAACCAGTGACCCTTTGGTTCACAGACCAGCACTCAATCCACTGAGCCACACCAGCCAGAACAAAAATAGCCATATTTTTAATGTTCACGTGTAAGTGTAATTTCATTTGTGTTCAAAATGGACATATGGCCTCCGTCTTCTCTTTTGTCTTCCTCTTAGTCAAAGACCGTGTTGGCTTCGGCAGAGGAATGGCACGGAATGGGGTCAGGTGTCAGAATAAAATGTTTCCTATGTCGGTTGTCTCCAAAACCAAAGGAGAAGGCACGAGACAAGACCTTTAGCAAACTCAACAGCAAAATTCCCTCAAGCACCGACAAAGCAACTTTCAGAGGGACTTACAGACTCTCAAAGGAACCCAGCACAAAATGGTAACACCCATTTGGACTAAAGAACACTCTTGAATACAAGCTAAAACACCTGTCTCTGAGCTTCCTGGCAACCATGGCCGGAAAGAAAGTAAAACAGGTGTCGTACTTCTTTTTGCCTCATAAATGTTTCCAAACTATTGGAAGACTCAAAATTTCTTCCCATCTTTGAACTCTGAAAGGACAGTTTTTACATGGACCCTGATGGACTGGACCACAAACAACGGAACACACAATGCTCTCAGTAGTCAGTTAACAGATAAATAAGGAGAGGTGTACTGACGACTCTTCCGTGACCCCCCCATGTGAAGACGACAAAGCAAGATGTAGTTTCATGAAGTCAGTGCTACAGAAGGACTTCGTAAGAGTCCTGCCTACGTTAATGAGTCCATTGTGCAAGCTTGTTCTCACTCAGGGTCTGTTTTCCCCTGTCCTGCCTTTGTACATTTTCTCCAATCCCGTGTCTCTCTTGGGGACATAAGCATCATCTGTTAAAAGCCATTGTTCCATGGACCACTTTGACAGCCAGACAGAAGGAGTGAGCTGCACTCAGAGGCAGGTCTGATGAAAGTGGGAAACAGAAGCCCTCTTTCCTTCAGTGCTCTCTCGCCTGTTCGTTGCCTTCTCCCCACCCCACCCCCACCCCCACCCCCACATCCATGCGTCCTGGCTGCTCTCTGGGCCACAGCTTCCCTCTGCCGCATCCTATCCAGGCACCTTTTCAAATATTGCCACAGCTTTACGGTTACTTCTTTTTATCTTCTAACAACACCTCTCTTCCTTCAGGGATGAGCGCAGCATCAGAAGGAGGTTATGTTTCTCAATCCAGGTTCGATCAGAGACACAGATCCACAGTGAGCTCTGGAATGAGGATTTGGGATTTGACCTTACACGGTGATGGGGGAAGCTGGGACATGGTGTTAGGGAAGATGGCAGGAGATCAGAAGGTCACCAACCTGTCAATCTGTGCATCTGCTGTTGGAGTAGGTGCAGAAGGGAGGCAAGTAGCGGAACTCATGAGAAGCTGTGGGTCCACAGCCAGGCATCCGGGGATGGCCTGGGGCTGCTGTTGGTCATTAGGATCAGCTCTTGGATAGAAGAGCTGATCTCAGAGTGCAGGGGGGCAAGGACAGGCTGGAACCTGCTGGCACGTCTTTATGGGTCGCCGCATCTAACCATGATGACATCCTGAGAGTCATGGCTGCTGCTTCCCTTCCATCTCCCAAATTTTATGTAAGTTCCACTTTCGGCCAACTCTAACCTGCAACCACACAGGAAAGGGATTCTGGAGACATCGTTTCCACTTTAACCACTTTGGCAATAGGACAACTGAACACAACATGTTTTGAGAAAGCCACACTGTTACAAACGCTGGATATTCTCTGTGAACTCCTCACGGAAGGATACTTTACAGTGAACAAAAAGTTGATTAGTTCAAAGGGGTCTCAGGCACCGGAGGGCCAGTAAGGCATGTGTTGGGAGGGGCATAATAGTCCTGCTGCCTTGTTATTTACTCCTGGCTTTGCGACTTTTCCACCCACAAACCCCTAATTACAGAAAGCAGGCATTGCAGACTCCAGAGGACTGAGCTCATTGCCCAAAGTGGCTGACCACAAACTCATAATTTCTTTGAAGTCTTCTACTTTATCCTCATTATTCCTGCAAATTTTGTGTCTGTCTTTGCAACATCAACGTACCTGTTTTGGTATCAAGATAAATTTTAAGCTGCTGGGGGAATACATTTCTTAACTTTTTCTCCCCTAACCATTCAGTTACCCATTTATCCTGTGGCTTCAAGAGCCCCAACCTCACCACCAAGGGTCCCCTAAAAAGTGCATACTCAAGATCTGAGAAACGTGGACTTTCCCTTGAGGCACAGCCCATCAGCCACTCCCCTGCTTGGAACAGTCAAAGGTTCCTGAGTACTCTAATTGTTAGGACGAAGGTCTCCATGTCTGGGCAGTCCTAACTGTGATCTGTTGCTGAATACTAAATGCAGCAGAGTATTCTACAGATGCAGCTGCAAACAGGAGGAGCTGACAGCAATTCAACTGATGAAAATAGCCAACTACAAAAAAAATCAACATGTAATTAATAATATATGTAAGCAATGGCTAAGCCTCTTTCTCAGGAGACAGAGCCTTGGATATAAACCCCCCTATCTCCTTTTCTTGTGCAAGTACATAAAACTAGCTTGTGATACCACATCTCATTTTGGACTAGAGCACCCCAAGGTGCAAGCCTCTTGAGTTGGGTACCATCAGGGTCAAGTCCAGGCTCCCTAACCTGGCATTCAAGGCCCCATGAGCTGAGCTTCCTCTACTTTTGCCTGTTTCCTATCACCCGTCACCCACTCCTGCCTCCTGAGGTCTCCCTTCCAGCACACTCCTGTGGGTCCCCGACCACCCTACACTCTTGACACCACCACACCCTCCCTCGTGCTGTTCCTTTCCTCTGCCCCACTTCCTTGCCTGAAGAAATCTTCCTCAAGCCTCAAGCGCCTGTTGCATCCCTGAAGCATCTCCCCCACCCTCATTTTTACCTGTACCATTAGTGTTATCCTTTCCATCAGGAATACCTGTTAGTGTGTTGTCTGGCTTCCAGGCAGCCTGTGCGCTCCTCAGTGGCAGACACCGTCAGAAACCTACCCAAAGGCCATCCCCCTCTTCATACCTGCTGACAGAAGACCAATTGGATTTGGAGGAATCACAACTAGATTAAACCAGTCATGGTGACTCCACTGTCCTCTGCTAGTGAGTGGTACAAGGTTGGATGCATGATTCAGTTCTGGTCATTAGGACATAGAGAATACATACCAGAAAGCTGTTCTCCTCTCTCTCTCTGCCCCCCCAACCCCCCTCTCCCCTCTACCACCCCCTGCCACCACGTGAGGACACAGCGAGAAGGTGGCCATTTGCGGGCCAGGAAGAGAGCTCTCGCTAGAACCCAACCATGCAAACCTTAACCTTGGACTTCCAGCCTCCAGAATTCTGAGAAAATTAATTTCTGTTGTTTAAGCCCCCCAGTCTATGGTATTTTGTTACAGCAACTGAAGTTGTTAATTGATACAAACCTAAACAGCTAAGACTTACTGAATGCTTATCATACACTAAGCGTTTTTAAAGCACCGACTCATTTAACATTCACACCTTTCCAGTGCAGTAAGTACCATTACAATCATACTCATCACACAGATAAAGAATCTGAGGCACAGAAAGGCTAAGAAAGGCACCCCAAATCAAGAATAAGTATAATAAGTAGCAGGGCTGGGATTTGAACCAAGGTTCTCTGGCTCCTGAGTTCATACTTTCAACTATTATATTTTACTGCTTCTTAACAGCTAGTCTTACTCATCTTCAAATTCTTAAAGGCTGGCCCAGTGCCTGACACGTGCTGAAGTGTTTACTGAACACTGATGTGCTAGGCATCTGCCGTGCGTTGCCTACGATCATCTGATTTCATCCTCACAACAAGCCTATCAGCAGGGTGGCTGACCATCCGGTTTGTCCAAGGCTGAGGGGGTTCCTGAGACTTTCAGTTCAGCTGGAGCAGCCCTGGCTGGTGTGGCCCAGGGGACTGAGCCCTGGCCTGTGAATCAAAAGGCCCTGATTCCCAGTCAGGGCACATGCCTGGGTTGTAGGCCAGGTTCCCAGTGGGGGGCGCGAGAGAGGCACCTACACATTGACGTTTCTCTCCCTCTCTTCTTCCCTTCTCCTCTGTCTAAAAATAAAATCTCTAAAAAAATAAAACTGGAGCAAGCCAGTCGCCTCTCCTATTAGCTCACTTCACTGGCCACACACTGGCCCTATGCATTTCTTCCTCAAGGGCCCCTTCCACCACCGTGGTTTGTGTGGGCCCTGAAACATTCATTTTTTTATGATACGAGAAAAGAATTAAAGTATTTTCTTCAACCCTAAAAGTCCTTTTTATTTTCTTCTGAGTTTGAAAGAAATGAAAACATTTTAGTCATCTCCTAATATATCACGTTCCCCAGGTGTGGTGCCCACGTGCCTCCTAGGCCGAATGTTCACACTGGCCCTAGGCCACAGTCTGTCGTGGTCCCCATTTTGTAGTGTTGGAGTAACTGCCCAATAGTTGTAGATCTAGAAAGTGATAGAGACAGAATTTGAACTTGTGCTAACTCCAGAGCCTGTGCTCCTGTGAAAAACAATCATTTTTCCATTACCATTTATCCCCCCATCCCCTCTTCCACATCCACCCACCCCCGCCCTCCTGCAATCACCACACCGTTGTCCGTGTCCCTGAGTTCTCTCTCTCTCTCTCCTTCTTTCCCCTTGATCCCCCCACCCCCGACCCTGTCCCCAGAGCTGTCACTCTGCTCTAAGTCTGTCTCTATTTGGCAGAGCCTGTGCTCTTATATTTTCAAACATTTTTACGATGACCCCAATAAAAAATAAATTTTATAGCACAGTACATCATCCGCTCATGTGTACACATACAGCTGAACCAAAAGTTTCATGTAACAGTATTTACCCTCACCACACATAATTCACATTGATGTTTTCTATTCTAGTTCAATTTTTTCACCTCCAATGGTAACCCAACAGAGTTCATGGCCCACCAGTATCTTGTGACTCATAGCTTGGAAGACCCTGCACTCCACTCTAACACCGTTTAGTACATGTTTGTTGAATGAGTGGCTGGGTGTCGGGACAGGATAGGGACATCACCCAACACAAACATATCCAGTCAAATAACTATCAGTTTCATCTGCCTCTTTAACAACTGAAATAACATAAAAAGGAAACGTGTTATTTTAGCAAGATGATGCCAGTGGTTTGTTAAGTATTTGAAAGTATCAGCTTCCTAGAAAGAATGTGGCGCAAGCTTGGATTTTATTTACGTTGTTTTGTCTTGAATAAGTCTTAGCATTCCCTCTTGCTGCTTCAGCAGTTCTTCAGACGGGGCATGATCTGGCTCCAGAGAACTCCTGAGCCCAGGGGCTAAAATGGGGCATCTCGACCTGCTAGGTCTGTGTTGCCCATTCCTCGGTTAGTCAAAAGTGAGTCTTTCTCTGGGTTCCTCAACTGTGTGCTAGGGAAGAATGTGAATTTTAAGCTGGCTAGGTAGAGAAATAGTGGCTACCAAACTGGTCCCAAAATGCAGATCAGACACTGTATGTATGCTATTGGAGTGATTCAACATCATTCTGAAGCCTGTAGGCCTTCCGAATCCCTCAACAAAGATGCTAATGCGTACTTAGATCTCCTCAAGAGACACTGAGGGGCTGGCTTTCCTGTCCTTCTGCATTTGGGGACTAATATTGATTATGAAAAACCTTCATTCACTAAGACCCTCTGATGGCCAGATGTACACTCAACGTACAGTCAGCTGGCACCAAACAGCCCATAGTCAGTGGTGGGAGAATAGGGCCCACGTGAAGGAGGGAATGAATGTGGGCGTGATCTTGAGTCAAGGAAGGTCAGACCAAGAAGCTATCAAACTTAAGCCCTCAGAGTAGCGCGCAGAAAAGGAGGGAATGCAAGAAGAGGAAGGGCAAAGAGCGGTTGAGAGGATCATGGTGTAGTGGGAACGACTTTGACCTGGTGGGTGAGGGGCATAGGTTTTCTTAATCTTGGTGTCCAGCTTGCTGTATGATTTTGGGAATAGCCTTTACTTTTCTGAGCCTCAGTCTCTGCAATTGCAAATTAAAGTGTCTCCACCCAAAGACACTAAAGGTTACTTTTAGCCCCCATATTTCAAAATTCCCAGATCTGAACAACCGAAGGTCCTAGCTCTACCAGGCCATGCATGCAACAGTTATGGGTGGAGGGCAGGGAGGGGGGCCTCTTGGAATTTATGGCATTAGAAAGGGGTCCTCCTACCAAAGAGGTTGGGACTTACCCTCATGTCTTCCCTGGATGACACTGCTTTCCTGTGGCTGAGTTTAGGAATCCCAGTTCTGACACTAATTTGCCGATACCCTAGGAGAAGCCCCTGCTCTTCTCTATGTTCCTAACTATAAATACAACCATGCAAGGCATTGAGCAAAAATGTTTATCTGCCTGATCTCACTTTGTCCTCATGGTGTCCTGGGAAGTAAGGACTATACTTTCTTTGTTATGCTGCAAATAGTTAGAGAAGGCTCAGGGAAGTTAAGTAGCCCACCCCCCAATTATTCAGCTTGGATGTAGTAGAGGTTGGATTTGAACCGAGCTGTATCTGCCTCCTGCTTTCTTGTTCTTTCTACTGCACCAGGTTGCATAAGTCTGCAGGTTTGCAAGAAATGAGTCCAGTCCCAGCCCACCTATTTACAGGCATATCAGGAGGATTAAAGATATATCACTGGATACTTTTTATTTCTTTATCATTTATAGCATACGTGCCCTGGCTGGGTGGTTCAGTTGGTTGGAGCATCATCCTGTACACCAAAAAGGTTGTGGGTTTGATCCCCAGTCATGGCACATGCAGGAGGCAACCGATCAATGATTCTCCCTCTCTCTCTCATATCAATAAACATATCCTTGAGTGAGGACTAAAAAACAATAATAATAATTTATAGCACACTTCCAAAAATGGATCTAAGGCAGCTCAAAATATTAAAATGCATACTACAGGGCAGACTTTTATAAAATTAAAAGATATACAGGGTCCGGCAGAAGTGAGGCCTGCTTGAGTATGGTTGGTAGGGTAATAATATGGGTGTAATAATTTATGGTTTTAATGTGAACATTTCACCTGAAATGTCATATGGTGTGCTTGAGTATGATATGGTTATGTTACAGAATTTTGTAATAAAAAAGGGGGGTGTTATTTGTGCTGGACCCTGTATATATGCATACACGTGAAAGTAGTTTCAAAAAGTGATAAAAACTGAATAAGGTCAGTAGTCTACTTAAGAGTATACCAATGCCAGTTTCCAGGTTTGTCATACTATAACTACATAAGATGTCTCCTCTAGCCCTGGCTGTCATGGCTCAGTGGATTGAGTGCCAGACTGCAAACCAAAGGGTCACCAGTTTGATTCCCAGTCAGGGTGCACACCTAAGTTGTGGGCAAAGTCCCCAGGAGGGGGAGTGTGACAGGCAACCACACATGGATGTTTCTCTCCCTCTCTTTCTCCCTTCTTTCCCCTCTCTCTAAAAATAAATAAATATATATATATATATATATATATATATATTTTTTAAAGATGTCTCCTTTGGGGAAGGGTACATGAGACTCGGCACTATTTTTGCAACTTCCTGTGAGTCTACATTATTTCAAATGAAAATTTATAAAATTATATGAATCAAAAGATCAGGGGGAGATAAAAAATAATTTAGATAAGAAAGAAATGTGTACAAGAAACACAGAATGGCAGTTCAGGGACTACTATCCCTTCACCCCAAATCTAGTTCCTCTTCTCCCTGGATTTCCCAGTCTGCTTCCACATGGTCATGTGATTGGATTTAGCCAACAGAATATGATGAATGAATGGCTACCGCCTGCAGGCCAGGTCTATAAAAACCTCCAAAGGCTGTGTTCCGTGCTCTCTCCCAGTATTAACTAAATTCAGATGATGGCCAGACTCTAAGGGTTGGTACAGCTATGATATGAAGGAGCTGGAGTGACTAATCAGCATGGAGAAGGGCTGCCCACTGACCTTCCCACCGGGGCCTGAGAACCAAATTTCTAGTAGATCAAACCACACACTCTTTCTGTTTCCCCTTTTATACTCTGACAAGTATTGAGGACTCAAAAAGTTCTATATCCAGCAATATTCACTGTATTAGAAATTAAAACTGAAAAATACTTAGAATATTTATTAATTCCTTTAAGAAAAATAAACCCCTTACATGTTACCACAAATATTTTAATAAAAATATATTTTTAAGAACAAAAAATGTTACGCTTTTGCAAATCTCTTTAATTCTGGCTTAAAATAGAAGACAGGCTAGATTCTCATACCATCTGCTTCTGCATTTAATCTGAGATAAATTATTTTGGTTTAAGCAATTGAGAAAATCCAGCTTACACAGATATGTAGTTTTAAAAGGAGGAGCATTTTAATAGGCTTTTTCCCCCCAGATAGTTGTAGATATTCTTTTTTTATCCTAGAATACTCCCCCCTTATCCATGGATGGAAACATTCCACGATCCCCAGTGGGTGCCTGAAACTGCAGAGCGCGGAGCCCTAGATGCAGTGTGCTTTCCCTACACATACGTGTCTGTGGTAAAGTATAATTTATAAACCAGACACTGTAGGAGATTAACAACAAGAACCACTGATAAAATAGAACAATTATAACAATATGCTATAATAAAAGTTCTGTGAATGTGGCCCCTCTCGTTCTCCGATAACTGAGTGGCTACTAAGAGATCAGCCGTAGGTCGCGAGCACAGCAGGGACACGCTCGACAAAGGGGTGACTCATGTCCAGGCGGGAGGCAGCAAGACAGCTCAAGGTTTCCTCATGCTACTCAGAGCACTGCACAATTTAAAGTTCATGAATTGTTTATTTCTAGAATTTTCCATTTAGTATTTTCAAATCGCTGTTGACAGCAGGTAATTGAAAACTGTGGAGAGCCAAACTACAGATAAGAGGGGATGAGTGTATATGGAAACTTTACCTGCGACAGTTTCTTGAAGGCCAGTTGCGGTGTGCAATCTGAAACCATATCAATGGACTTTTCATTTCTATTAAACTAAAACCCACCAGTTTATCTTGCACTTGGAAAGGATCTTTTGCCCGTGCGTGATTTCGTAACAGCATCCATTGGTCGTAGGGAAAGGAGTGCTTCACTGGGTGATGCGGATCTTCCAAACGTTGACACATTTTGTTGCACAAAATCGTTTTTATCCTCACCTGAGGACATGCGCATTGATTTTACAGAGAGGGAACTAGAGAGAGAGAAACATCGATTGGTTGCCTCTCGCACGTGCCCCAACCAGGGACCAAACCCGCAACCCAGGCGTGAGCCCTGACTGGGAATCGAACCTGCGACATTTCGGTTTATGGGGCAACGCTCCACCTAACTGAGCCACCCAGCCGAGGCTTACACACTATTTTTTAAATCACACTTGTTAATATCACCACCAATATTATCAGAAAAGTCTTCAAGTGTTGGGGAGGTTTAAAGTTCATCGTGGCAGATACTACTTTTCCAGAATTCTAATTTCCACTTAAAAGTTCCAGGGTCGATCACTGGCAACAAATACTGCCGAGTAACAAGCTCACTTCGTTCAGGAAAACGTCTGCCCAACACCCAAGCCTAAACTAGATAGTGCGTCTGTCAGTCACTCTTTCTAGTGAAACTGATGACCCGCGGGAAAAGAAGTTTATGCAGAGCACAGCTTCGGTGCCCACCTGTTCCCCCAAGACAACAGCACTGCCTTATGGGCACTCCCACTCTGCCGTCACACAGAAGAGTGAGACGATGGGCACTCGGGGTGGGGCGGTGGGGGGGGGGGAGGGGGGCAGCAGTTTGAGAGCCTTGGGAACCTGTAAAGACGTCGTACTGAAATGGGAAGGGCTCTGGATTCCCAGACTCCCCTGAGCAAGTGGGGAAGCGCTGTCCTTCCCCAGAGCTTCTAAGACCATACTTAGAGAGCCTCTCCAGGGAGGCCAGGGCAGCCTGCATCACACACCTTTTTTCTTTCTTTCTCAGTTGTGTCAGCTTAGTCACTGGCAGGCCCAGACAGAAATAGGCTCAAGGGTCACACATTTGGCTTTCTCTGATATCTTCAGAAGACGTACTGAAAATGTATTTTTAAAAAAGAAGGAAAGAAACCATAAGCCAGAATTACAACCAATCTTTCTCTTACTCTGATGACCTGCTCTATAGAATGATACATATTGGTATATTTTCATCATATTTTATGAAGTTTTCTCTTTTCTTTTTTTTCTTTCTTTCTTTCTGCCATTTTAAAACAGTGTTGCCCCCAAATTGTCAGGATTTTTGAATTTCATAACAGAAATTCCATCAGTCCCAAAGGCTTCTGGGAAATTCCTGACCTGAAAGGGAAAGGATACTCCGCTCCCTGGGAAAGCTGCCTGATTCTTTCTATCTGATTAAAATAGCCACGTGCAGCAAAGTCACAAGAACAACAGCAGGACAGAAGCGCCACAGATGGGAATACTAGATCTTCCATCCCTCTATACTGTAGTCCCCCCGACCTGGAGAGATTTCACTTTCTCTTTGTTCTGCTCTTTTCCGACCCCCAGCTTTCAAACTGCTTTCTGGGGCTCTAGTCTGACCCTGGAATTGGATTATTTCCCCTCCTTCACGGTTAAACTGACTGGAAATTTCACAAGCTTCTATTACTTAATCATCTGGTATCTGTTACCTAGGCTTCACTATATCATTCTTTATAGTTATTCCTCTTTTCTTTTTTATTGAATTTATTAGGGTGACACTGCTTGACAAACTTACATAGGTTTCAGGTGTACGATTCTATAACACATAATCTGTATGTTGCGTTGTGGCCCACCACCCCAAGTCCAGTCTCCTTCTGTCACCATCTGTCCCCTTTTACCCTCCTCCACCTCCCCTGGCCCTTTTCCCTCTGTGTCCATGAGTTTTTATATGTTTGTTTGTTTGTTTGTTTTTTGCTCAATCTCTTCCTTTTTCCACCCAGCCCCCCAACACTCCTCCCTGTTTAGTTATTCTTGTTGGTTTGGAAATTTGACTTGGGCCTGTGGTATTTGCTACTCTTCACCTCACATGCTGCCAGTTTGCCTAAATGATTCAAAAATTAAAAGCCTTCATCGACTCCTCACCTTTGCAGCTGTGGAAGACAATTTCCATAATGTCAGCGTGGCTCACCTCGCCCCTGCCTGAGAACTGCCTCACCCACCTTCAGGAATGGGGCGTGGCAGCCATTCTGTCATCAGTGACTATCCCTCCCTGACCATAGCTGACTGGGCCAACTGGTGGACACCTGACTCAAGATGGTCCATCAGAATTTTACCTCCCAAGCCCCAAGCTAAGTAGCTCAGTTGGTTAGTGTTGTCCTGATACTCCAAGGTTCAGGTTCGATCCCCCATCAGGGCACATACAAGAATCAACCAATGAATGCATAAATAATTGGAACAGCAAGTCGATATTTCTCTCTTTCCCTTCCTTTCTCTCTAAAATCAGTAAAAAAAAAAAAAAAAAAGAATTGAATCTCCCAAGAAGTGGAATTGGGCCTAATATAAATGAATCAGTTTCTGCTGGTTGCTTGACTCAGAGATGGGCCAGCTCAGGAGCTGTGGGTGGGCAGAGAAATCTAGAAGTTTGGCCTGCTGTGGGGAAGCAGGAAGAAGACGTGCAGAGACGAGAGAGAGACCTGACGCTTTGGAGAATCAGAGGAAATCTCTATCTTGGTTCTCAAAGCCTCTGCAGCTCCTGGTCCAGCCCTTGGGAGAGCCTTGGGAGAGCCTGTTTCCTGTGGGTTCCAGAAAAGCCCATGTATGCCCCAGAAAATGTCCCCTTTTTCCTTAAACTAGCTCCAGGTTGACCTAAACCCACATTACCTCTACTGTCCTTCAAGATTAGGTACAAATGTCCCCTGCTCTGGGAAGACTTTCCTGACCCTTTCAGGCCGAGGGTCTGATAGTCATTTCCTGCCTGATATTCCTATACTACCACATTCCCCCTGTACCATCTCAATCACCCTAAATGACCATAGTCACACGATAAACTGCCACACTCTTCCTATACTATCACATTCCCCTTGTACTAAATAAAGCACAGTCACCCTACATTACCGCAGTCACACTGCCACAGTCACACTCCCACCACTGCCCTCAGGCCCATGAACATCACCTGTTTTCTCATCTGACTTGAGCCCTCTGATGACAGTGACAATGTCCCATTCAAACCTCTTATGCTTAGAACAGCACCTGGTGCCTAGTAGGTGCTAAATAAATCTTTGTGAGTGAACCAGTCAAGGAGACAGTGAATCAGTGAGCAGGGCAATCACTTCAGTGTCTCTCCCTCCACACTGCCAGTTTGACTTTTTTTAGCTGCAGATAGAATTAGAACACAAGCACCGTGACAGCAGGTACTCGTGCTGCCACCAGAGCGGCCCCAGCACCCAGCACAGTTCTCAGCAGAGCAGACAAATGTTTGTTGAATGAATGAGTCAGTTAGTAGATATTCAAGGGAAAGAAGGAGTCCTTGCCCATAGATGGTAATTTTCTAAATACTATCCATTAGTCTTGCCCTATTTCTTGCATTCCTTTTTTAAAAAATATGTATTTACTTTTAGAGAGAGGGGAAGGGAGGGAGAAAGAGGGAGAGAAACATCAGTGTGTGAGAGACATTGATCCATTGCCTCCTCCACTCCCCAACCTGGGGACCCGGCCTGCAACCCAGGCCTGTGCCCTGACCTGGAGTGGAACTGGTGACCTTTCAGTTCGTAGACCAGCACTCCATCCACTGAGCCACACCAGCCAAGGCCGCATTCCTTTTTAAAGAAAACCTGCAGAGGAAATGGAGTACTCGTTCAGAGTTACAGACCCCTGGTTTGCCTTCCTCCCACCCCTATTACTGCATTCTTGAGCAAGGCAGATGGTCCCCCTGAAGTTTTGCTGTTTGCTCTTTTTCTTTGACCTCTCAGGAGAAACTTCAATTTATGACAGTAATTCACCTTTTCTGCCAAGGAGGCCTCTCCCCCCACCCTCTACCCTGTCCCCTCTCCCTCCATGCACTTCTTCCTTCTAACGAGTCTGGGCCCTGAAATCCCTCCCTCCACCTCTCACCACCCACTCTGACCAGGAGCCCCTGTTAAGCTCTTCACCCTGGCTCTGGCTGAGGACAGAGAAAGAAGTGTGAATCTACTTTCATGACAGATGTTTACTGGGTGTCCCCTATGTGTCTTACATATTCAGGAGTCACTGGGAATATACACTGAGTGCCACAGTCCTGTTGTCAAATGACCTAGTCTCATGGGGAAAATAGATATTTAATTCCCATGGAATTAAAAACAACACCCTTCCCCCAAAGATGTGGCTAAATGGGACTTTAAAGAGATCTCTCAAGTAGTTATGAAAATATTCAGAGTTAGGTAAATTCAGACAAACCTAGGGTGCTTGTAATAACATGGTATATAGGTATGAGTTTGCTGGGGCTGCCATATAAAATTGCACAGACTGGGCGGCTGAAGCCACAGAAATGTATTTTGTCCCAATTCTGGAGGCTAGAGGCCCAGACCTAACGGACGGCAGATTTGGTTTCTTCTGAGCCCTCCCTCCTCAGCTCACAGAAGGCCACCTTCTCACCGTGTCCTCATAGGGTCCCTTCTCCGTGCGCAAACATCCCCAGTGTCGGTGACACTTTGTGTGTCCAAACTTCCTCTGGCATAAGGACACCAGTCAGACTGCATTAGGGCCCACCCTAACAGAGTCATTTTAACTTAATCGCCACTTAACGAGCTCCCACGTGCAAATAGTCTCATTCCAAGCACTGAGAGTTAGGGCTTCAGCGTGTAAATTCTAGAAGGATACAATACAACCTATCACAGGATGTAATAGCAAACCCATCAGAACCAACCAAAGTAGCTGATCATAGGATGTGAGTAAACTCATTCAAGAAGCACATACTGAGTGTTCACAGGGCCAGGTACTGGCCACACTTGGTGCCGATTCCTGTCCACGGAACCGTGAGGGCAGAGGGCTAACAGACAAACCGTGAGGGAGGCAGGTGTGTGCGTGCACAGACTGTGTGAACGTGCTAGCGGGATGAGTGTGGGAGAGCTGTTTCACCTCTCTGTACCTCAATTTCCTCCTCTGTACAATGAGGTTAATACCTCACTTACCTCACAGGTCTGTTTGGAGAATTAAATATTTGTGAAGCACTGAGGGCAGTAGCTGGCACACAGCACTGTGTCAGTGGTAAATAAATGGATTTGTGAACCTCCGGTGAGTCTGGCATTGAAAAGGAGCTTTGTGAAAGATTGTATTATTGGCCCCAAATTTTACCTCCCTCCTTACACCCCTGCCCTTTGCCGTGTAAATGTGATTCCTCCCCAAATGATGGAGTTTACTTCTCTGTCCCTTCACTTTGGGCTGACCCACGTGACTTGCCTTGATAGTGCCCTTTAGTGCACTAACCTGGATGCTGGCTCCTTCTCCGGCCACACACCACTTTCTGAGGATACTCAGTGTTGTTTCAAAGGCAGTCTGTTATGCCCTAACCAGTGTGGCTCAGCTGGTTGGGCGTCATCCTGCAAAGCAAAAGGTCGCCGGTTGATTCCCGGTCAGGGCACATGCCTGGGTTGCGGGTTTGGTCCCAGGTCAGGATGCACACAAGAGGCAACCAGTCGATGTTTCTCTTTCACATCGATGTTCCTCTCTTCTCTCTCTAAAAGGAAATAAATATTTTTTAAAATAAAAATAAAGTCATGCTGTCATGCTGTCGTCACAACCTTTTCCACCTTTTGCACCTAAATGAGAGTAACCCCTTCCACCACTTCCTCCCCTGGTGAAGTCTTAGGTATCAATGAAGTTTTCGATTTTTGTTTTTTGTCTTTTTCTGAACAAATGCAACTGCACTGCACCATGACTGCAATGGGCCAGGATTCCAAGAATTTATATTTTTAACAAGTTTTCGGGTGATGCTGATGCTGCTGGTCCAGAAACCATACTTAAGATCCACTCCAAGTTGATCATCTCTGCTAGACACATATATGATCTCATTTAAACACCCCAAGCACACTATAAAGTAGATATCATTATTCCCATTTTGTGCACCAACAAAGTTAAAGTTCAGAGAACTTTCAGAACTTGCCCTCAGTCCGTAGCTAGTGAATGGCAAAGCCAACCCAGGAATTTAAATCTAACCCAAAGCCCACAGTTTTCCCACTATTTCAAACCTCCCTCCAACCTCCCCCGCCCCACTTCCTGGAAAAGCAGGCCTAGAATATTATCTGAGCTGGTCAATGTTGTCAGAATCTCCAGGGTGTGACAGATGTTAGCTAAAATACTTACGTATCTGTTAATACTCGGTGTGGTTTTTCAGAGTTCTTAGGGACCTCCCACATCTCTTCATACACTCTGTAAACTCCAGTGATGATCCTGAACAGGATCTCTGCTGTTTACCAGAGTTACCTTGTTAAAGAACTATGAAAAATACATCTCAGGGTCTGAGAGTAAACAGGCATGGTGACATCATTTCGGATCATGTGCTACTAACATAACAGACGGTGAACTGAACGTTCTGGAAGGATCCAGACTGCAGGAGTCACCGATCCTGAGCAGACCGCCACATTCTTTGACTCTTAACGCAGAAGGCAGAAAATTCCTAGGCGACCTGCCACCTCTGCTTCCTCCCTTCCTAATGGCAGAGCCTGGTTACAAACAGGATTTTCATCTGACTGTCCTGCTGCCCTTTCCGTTCGCTTCCTAATGCTTTAATTCAGCATGAGAAATAATTCTATAACAAGGTATAAAAGCAATGACTTCAAACTTAAGTAGGTTTTCTCATGCGAACAAAGGAATCCTATCTTCCTGTTGAATTTGGGTTGTCTAAAGGACGTTAATTCATATACAACTTACCAATTTAAGGAATTGGAGAGAAGATATCACTGTAGATTCTGCCATGATTAAAAGGATGATAACAGAAATTTATGAACAGCTTTATACCAATATCTTTGACAACTTAGATGATATGGACAAATTCTTTCAGAGACACACACTATCAAACTCACCAAAGAACAAATGGAATATCTGTACCTGTATATCTATTAAAGAAATTGAATGTAATACCAGAAATTGAAATAATACCAGTTCTATACAAATTCTTTTGGAAATTGAATTTACTCCCAAGTAACTCTTGAGACTAAAATTACATTGAAATTAAAACACTTTAGCTTTGCCCTGGATTGAGTGCCAGCCTCCAACTCAAAAAGTCACTGGTTCGATTCCTAGTCAGGGCACATACCGGGGTTGTGGGCCAGGTCCTCAGTTTGCAGCATGTGAGAGGCAATGGACTAATGATGTACCTCTCACATGTTTCTCTCCCTCTCTCTCCCCTTCCCTCCCCCTCTCTCTAAAAGTAAATAAATAAAATCATTTTAAAAAGCACAAACACTTTAGCCCTGACTGGTGTGGCTCAGTTGGTTGGGCGTCATCCTGCAAAGCAAAAGGTAATAGGTTCGATTCCCAATCAGGGCACATGCCTGGGTTTTGGGTTCAGCGTCCAGTGATTGGGGTGCATATGAGGGGTGATAGATCAATGTTTCTCTCCCTCTCTTTCCCTCTTTCTAAAAATAAATAAAATCTTAAAAAAAAATTTAGTTCAAGTTGAGATCACAGACTGCACTAAGAGGAGAAAGATGTCTTTAGTCCATTTTTAATTGATTTTTTGTGTGTATGGTGTTATAGTCCCAGTTTCATTCTTTTGCATCTGGCTGTCCCATATTCTCAGTACTATTTATTAAAGAGACTGTCCTTTCCCTACTGTATATTCTGGACCCCTTTGTCACAGATTAATTGACCATACATGGGTGGGTTTATTTCTGGGCTCTCTATTCTGTTCCATTGACCCATGTGTCTGTTTTCATGCCAACACTATACTGTTTTAATTACAATAGCTTTGTGACAGAGTTAGAAATCAGGGAGCATGATGTCTCCAACTTTGTACTTTATCACATTTATTTTGGCTTTTCAGGGTGTTTTATGGTTCCATACAAATTTTATAATTTTTTTTTCTATTTGTGTGAAAATAACCACTGGAATTTTTATAGGGATTGCATTACATCTATAGATTCCTTTGCATAGTATGGACATTTTAACAAATTAATTCTTCCAGTCCATAAGCATGGAATATCTTTTATTTATTCATGTCTTTTTCAATTTCTTTCATTAATTTCTTGCAGTTTTCAGTACACAGGTCTTTCACCTCCTCAGTTAAATTTTTTTCCTAGGTATTTTTTTTGTGCAATTGTAAATGGGATTGTTTTCTTAACTTCTCTTTCGGATCCTTCATTATTAATGTGTACAAATTCAACAGACTTTTGCATTTTGACTTTTTTATCCTGCAACTTTGCTGAGTCCGTTTATTCAGACAATTTTTTGATAGCGTCTTCAGGGTTTTCATGTCCTCTGAAAAAGTGACAGTTTTACTTCCTTCTAGGGTTGATTAATGATGTCTGACATGAGCATGATGGAACAGTGGTAGTGATTTCCATCCCTAACCTATTTATTCTCCTCTTTCAGAAATGAAGGCTCAGTAGAAAGAAATAAGATCACTAAGTTTGGGTTAGGGACAGAGTATCGAATGTGATTATGGAGTCAGGGCAGGTTCAGAATCTCAGTGTCTTGTTCTGTTTTATTTTTAATGATAATTTCCAGTGTTGACAATATGCAAGAAAAATGACACTCTGGAATACTGTTTTAGAGGCTGTCAGCCAGCACCACGTCCCTGGAGGACAACATGACAATATGTAACAAAAAACCTTAATAGTTTTTAAAGCCTCTGACTTAGAAATTTTACTACCAGAAATTGATCCCAAGGATGTGCAGAGAGACTTAGCAAAGGTTGTTCATGGCAAGTCTGCAATAATGAAATACTGGAAACAACCTAGGGCTTTGCCTGTAGGGGATCAGCGAAACACAACGTGCTACCCAATCAATGACCTGCAGTCACTTGAATATGACCAAATGCATGACGTATTATTGAGTGAAAAAAGCAAGTCTGAAAGGAGTATATGCAGTAAGTCTCATTTTCAATTTTTTAAAAAGGGAATTTATACATATAAATATGCACATGGAAAAAATGTCTCATTAGGTATACCAAAATATTAATATTAGAATATTAATACTACTTGATGGTAAAATTAAGAGTAATTTATATTTTTCCCTTTTGCTGATCTAGTCTTTGAAAATTTCCTATAAGTAACTCATATTTTGAAAGGAAAAGGTTTTAATAACAAGTACTTTTAATTAAGGTTGCCAGATAATATACTGCATGGGACGTACTTATACTACAACGTTATGCATTGTTTATACAAGATGTAAATATAAGCATGTGTGTTACCAAACAGAAAGGGAGATTCAGCTACCCGCTGCCCACAGGCAAATTCCAGAGGCAGAGGTTTGGTGAAAAAGGAAAGATGTCTTTTATTCAAAAGCTACACAATCTGGGAAGTGGCAGGCTCCTGCCTCAGAGCCCGTCCCCCCTAGAACACCCAGAGAAAAACTCCACCACCCTCCACCAGACCAGCCCAAGGCCACACCCAGAGTTCCATCTCCCACTTAAAAATATCGCCTTTGGGACCCGAAGACGCCTGTGGCACGACCACTCAAGCGGCTTAGCTTGCTCCCAGTTGCAGTCCAGCTTCGGGCTTCTCCCTAGAGTCTGCATGTGGGGCTGGCACCGCAACACTACAGCCGCACCCCCGGCCAATCCTGTTCTTTTCCCAGGAGAGACTGAGAGGTCAGCACTGCCCCTGATGCCATGTTCACCTTTACAGTACACGTGCTGCTGTGTCCACTGGTCCCACCTTCAATCAGGGACTGGAAGGGGGTAAGAGGGTTTTTCCCCCATCCAAATATTTCACTAGCCTTGCACATGCTCTGTGCGAGCCCACCCCCACTGCACCTCTGCCTGAGGGTAGGGAAATCTGTGGGCACTCAGTGGGCTGGCTCGCTTACCCAGGCAACAGGACATTGCGTGCTGCCTCTGGCAAGCTCCTCCTAGCACCCCCTCCCTCTGTCCTGTGGTGTGGCCAGATCTACCAGATCAGGTGCCCGATATTTTTATTTGCTAAGTCAAGACTACTTTTTAAAAATATTTTTATTTATTTTTAGAGAGAAGAGAAGGGAGGGAGAAAGAGAGGGAGAGAAACACCGATGTGCAAGAGATACCGGATACATCAATTGGTTGCTTCTCACACACCCCCAACTGGGGACCTGGTCCACAATCCAGGCATATGCCCTGACTGGGAATCGAACCACCAACCTTTCGATTTGCAGGCCAGCGCTCAATCCACTGAGCCACACTAGCCAGGGCTAAATCAAGCCTGCTTTTAATTCAAAGTAATCAAAGGAGAGGTCAGGGCGCTGGCCCCCAATGTGCTGGTCCCTTTGAAAACAGGAGAGGAATTGATTGTTCCAAGCCTTTTAAAGCAGGAAATGAGATTTTGGTGGACCAAGAAAGAAAGATCCATTTGGGAGCCACACAGTCCTTATTTCAAATCTGGACTCCACCGCTGCCACCACCATCACTGTCCCCTCCAGCCCCACTCGCTGTTCCACAATGAGAATGTCCTGGGGCAAGTCCCTTGTCTCCCCGTCACCTCAGTAATAATTTCTTGCAAGGATCAAATGAGAGCATGTGCGTGAAGGCACTTTGTAAAGTGCAAACTGCCAAGCAGCCGGTTGTTATCATGTTAGTAAATTATACACACCAGGACGTGTTGAACAGGAACAAAACATCACCACAGAAGACCGTGGAAGTGCTCCTTGCAGCAGACTTTTTTGATGGCTCTCCGAGGTCAAAACAGCTCACGGTTTAGTCCCTGCAGGCCCGAACCCATATATTAGCGTCTATCCAAATCGTGCCTATGGTCCTATTTATAGGCACACTGATCATTAAATATTGTCGGAACACTTTGCCTGTCACCAGCTAGTTGTTAAATTACTTGGCGAGAAGCATGTGACAAGTGCCTCGGAGGAAACCCGCATGGAGTACGCCTTTAGCAGCTCATAACTCCAGGCCCTCACCTGCTCCGCACACACCAGTCTCGGTCACCTTGGAAACTGCCCTATTCGAGATGCAGAGCACAGAACACCCCAGCTGGCATGGAATTAATCAGCAGCCGCCTTCCCTACTGGTCTCTGCTCCTGAGAACCCGCCAGTACCTCTCCAGCCACTTCATGGAGGATCCATGTGGGAAATCAAAGATCTTTCAGGGGAAAATTAACACAGGAAGTTGGAGGATATTAAAAATGAAAAAATAAAATGAGGGAGATGGGCAAAGGAAAGAGGAGGGAGGGAAGGAAGAAAAACTAAAGATCAGAAAGAAGAAACTGAGATTATTATCCTATTTTACAGATGAGGAAACTGAGGCCCAGAGGCCCAAGGCCATATAACCAGTAAATATCCAAGATGGATTTCAAGTCCAAGAGAAATAAAACCCCCAAAGGAGAAAATAATTCCCCCGATTCACTGAAGTATTTTCAATCTGTTGAGCGCTTGCTTCCAGGTGTATCCTGTATTTGGCTCAAATGAACTCTCAAAAAAATTTTCTACAGGTTTGAGAATTGTATACCTGAAACTAGTATAATTTTATTAACCAACATCACCCCAATAAATTACATGAATAGTAAATAAATAAATCCCAATCTTCAAGTTAACATGGCCACTGCACCACTTTTGAGGGGATTTCCAAGAACTTGATGTGGCGAAGGTTTGAAACCTTAATCATCTCTCTTCAATATTTTTGCCAAAACTCTATGTCATCTGTTCTATTATTTACTATATGCATGCATACACATATCTTTATAACACCACATTTGCTTCTCATTATTTTTCCAATAGCTATTAAAATAAATGTGTAACTTCAAACTTTTAAAAAACAGTTCTTCCTACAGGTTTGGATGTTCTTATGTTGGCACAACTTGGCGGGAGTTTATGGGCCAAGAAATCCCATCAACTGGAAATCGAAATCCGACGGACTAGTTTTAAACACCAACTCTTATCCTCAAAAACCATAGCGAACACGTTTTTTGTTGGCTTCTATGTCTGAATTACTTCTGAAATGGTTAATTGCTGCTCAAGCAGTATTATTGGTGCTTGGCAAGATCAAGCTACCTAAGAGTCTGGGTCTCACCTACGTGGGTCCAGAAACTGGATCTTTTCAGTGTACCGGTACTGATGGGGCTCATAGTCACTGATTCATAATAATTAAACTCACCAAAAAATTGAGGTATGAATCAGAATAATAACTGATTTTCTTATGGGGTGTTCCTTTCTATGATTGAGTTACTCAAGTTCCCCAAGCAGGCACATCCAGATATGAGAATAAGGAAAAGTGGATACACTTAAGGGCTTTTTTATCCAAGATGCAGAAAATGCTTGCATGGGCGGTCTCCACTTGTAACAGAGTAAAACATCTGTAAGGACTGGGGATTTCGCATTGCCCCGATTCAATGTCAAAGGTATGGTTAAGTGTAAAGTGTAGGATTGTCTAATGACTATGCTATACCCCTGAAACCAGAACTAAATACTACTGAAAGTAAACTGCAACTGAAAAATTCAATAATAAATAAAATTTTAATGAAAAAAATATGATTAAGTATTCTCAGACTCTAATCATTGTGACTAATAATAACAAAGACACCATTTATGGGATGAAAAAAAAAAACAAAGAAAAGAAAACGATCGATTCCCCCAAGAAGACCATTTTCTGATGTCCAGAACAGCTCCTTATGGGAATCACACATTCTGGAAACAGTGCCTCAGAAATGCAACTTGTTAGTGAGGCATTTCCACAGAATGGCACAGAGGACAGACAGAGAGAGGCAGTCATCTGCCAGCCAGGAAGAGGCCCTCACCAAGAATCGAACCCTGATCTTGGACTTCCCGGCCTCCCGATCTGTGAGAGAAACGTCGTTGCTTAATTCGCCCAGTTGATGGGCATTTTGTCATAGCAACCGGAGCAGACTAAGACCTATGGTAAATCTATGCTTAACGCCCTGAGGAACCACTGAACTATTTTCTGCAGTGGCTGCACCATTGTCCATCCCCACGCTCAGTGTTTGAGGAGAGAATACCAGTGTGGAGTCCCAGCGTCCTCAGCCTGAATCTTAGCTCTGTCACAGACTGAACTGAGTGACCTCCTTACAGAACCTCCCTGGGTTTCACTTTCCCATTAGGAAAATGGGGACAGTGGAGCTGAGAGAGGATTACACAGGCGACATGCGAAGAGCTGCTGGCACACAGTGGTCAGGAAATGTCCGTGGTTCCCTGGCCGGTGTGGAGAGAATCACAAAATCTCAGGGTGGGAGAGAGCCCGGCAGGTACAAGTGATGTCCTGGGTTCTCATAGCAGGATTCCACATCATGGGTCCCGCCCAGACTCCCTCATCACTGCTCACGGTAGGGGGCCAAAACCAACTCTGCTGGATGGTGGTGTGGTGTTTCCCAAGTGTGTTCTTGGAAACTCAGCTTTCACAGGGTACACGTGAGTGTTATCAAGGGGGAAGAGAACTCTGAGGTCAAATAGCATGGGGAGAGCCGAGGTTAAATGACGCCAAAGCAGGTTTCTCTTCTGCAGTACCTCACAGAGCATCGAGCAGAGTTGTGCGCTTTGAAATCTCCCGTAAGAAACAGAGTCGGCAGCGTTTCTTAAATCTCTGCACCCTGGGAGACTCTCCCCAGCTGGGAAGGCTACCTCCAAAACCGAGGCATCGGTCCACACAGCAAAGAACCCACATACAACAACCTAAATGGGCCTCAGCCTTGAGTTCTGTATACTCACCCCAAACACTACTGCATTGTAGAAATTCTCTCCTGCTTTATCCGAGAGCAACTTGCACACTCCAGCCACTGCACTCTGTAGTCTTCCCTAGGGTCCCCACTCATCTCTGCTATGTGAAGCCAATCTCCAAGTTCAAGTTCAGGGTGTTAGGTAATGGGAGGCTGAGAGAAGAGGGTCACCTTATCAGCACTGAGGAAATTGGCCCTCCCCATTTCCACCCTGAAGCAGGTCCTGAACACAGATGGGAAGAGGCAGGTTTCCCTCCTCCTGGCCTCTCAGCTGCTGAGCACAGTAAATACTCAGAGAGCTGACTTTCTTGGGTCCTGCAATTGCCCTTTTGTATGTTAGTATGCTTTAAAAAAAAATCCATGGTAAATTTGGAGACTGTAACTAAAAGATGTAAGGAAAGGGTTAGAATCTGGGACAGACAAAAAGCCTTTGCCATTTCCTAGGACACAGGGGAAGGGGCTGGGACCTTGTTCCAAAGGACCTGACCTCCAAGTCACAAGTAATGCACATGCAAATGAGTTCTTATATCCCATACAAGCTTACCCTGAATCTTTCATTCTCAGGGGCACTGGGGAAACTGAAATCTGTCCTTGAACTCTTTAAACTAGAATGAAGAAGAGAATCCCAGGATGACCCTGAGACAGAAACCCCTGAAGCCAACAAATCTTAAGTAAGCACCTACTTGATGACAGGTGCATCCAGCCCAATGGCCAGGCGGACGAGCCAACAGCAGCAAATGCACGGGGCTGGGATTCCTCTCAACCGGCCCAGGGACCACCACCAGCTCCTCCAGACTGCCTGCTCAGCTGAAGTTTGGGACACTGAGCAATGTCTGCAATGTAAGGAATTTGATCCACCCAGTCTTTATCAACCCTGTCAGGAGGCTGCGGTTGAGGCCCTTGGGAAGATTTACTCAAGAATAAAGTTAGACATGGATTTTTTTTTTCATCAACACATTTAAAGGGAGCAGGCACTGGACAATAAAGGAAAGCCTGGCTGAGAGGTCTGTTGGTGGGTGAGGAGGACTTTCCCCTGGAAAGCTTGGGGCCTGGCTACAGAAACTATGGCGTGAGTAGCATGCAGCTCAGGCCTCTGCATGCCCCTTAATCTGAGCTTTTTATGGTAGGGCCTGGAGGCAGGAGGCCAAGGATGTTGGGGAAGAGAGGCAGCTGCTGGGGTGGGCTCGGGGACAGCCGCCTTGGCTTTACCTCTGACAGGCTGGGTGATCTCAGCAGCTCATTTCTCCATTCTGACCCAGCTTCCTTGTCGGTGGCCAATGCGATGGTTGTTTTAGATCCGTTGACCGGGAATACATTTTTTATTGCAGGAAAACTCCTATAACATAAAATGTGTCATCACTGACATTTAGTACATTCCCGGCGTTGTACAGCCATTACCACTCTCTAGTTCTAGGACCTTTCATCCTCAAAAGAAGCCCCATGCCCATTAAGCAGTCACTTCCCACTACCCCTCCCCCCGGCCCCGGCAACCACTACCCTGCTTTCTGTCTCTGTGAATTTATCTGCTCTGGACATATCATAAAATGAGATCATACAAATATGGGGCCTTTTGTGACTGGCTTCTTTCACTTAGCTTAATGTTTTCAGGGTTCACCTACATATCAGCACTTCATTCCTTTCTGTGGCTAAATAATATTTCAATGTAGGGATATACCACTCTTATCTATTTACCAGCTGACGGACATTTGGGTTGTTTCCACCTTCTGGCTATTATAAATGGCCCAACATAATATGAATATTTGTGTAGAAGCATCTGTTTGAATATCAGTTTTCAATTCTTCTGGGCATTTAGCCAGGTGTAGAATTGCTGGTCATATGGTGTTGTGGCCTGAATGTTGGTGCCCTCCCAAAGTTCGTATGTTGAAATCCTAATCCCAATGTGATGGTATTTGAAGGTGGGGCCTGTGGGAGACAATAAGGTTTAAATGAACTCCTGGGGGTAGGGCCTCCATGAAGGGATTAGTGTTTTTATAAGAAAAAGGGAAGCCTTGGCTGGCATGGCTCAGTGGATTGATTGCCGGCCTGCAAACCAAAGGGTCACGAGTTCAATTCCCAGTCAGGGCTCATGCCTGAGTTTCAGGCCAGGTCCCCAGTTGGGAGCATGTAAGAGACAACCAATTGATGTATCTCTCACACATTGATGTTTCTCTCCCTCTCTTTCTCCCTCCCTTCCCCTTTCTCTAAAAATAAATAAATAAAATCTTTTAAAGAGAAACATCAGTGTGTGGTTGCCTCTCACACACCCCCAACTAGAGACCTGGCCCGAAACCCTGGCATGTGCCCTGACTGGGAATTGAACTGGTAGCCTTTTGGTTCACAGGCTGGTGCTCAATCTAGTAAGCCATACCAGCCAGGGCTAAATAAATAAACTAAGAAAGAGAAGAAGAAGGAAGAAGAAGAAAGAAGGAGGAGGAGGAGGAGGAGGA
>VMDR010011646.1:9514-28178 GCA_007922815.1 Macrotus californicus | reverse complement strand
TGGTGGAATTACTTTGTGAAACTAGCACTCAGATCCAAAAGTAGAATATTACAAGCACCCTACATATTTTCCACTTACACTTCCTTCACATTACAACCCACACCAAGGGTAATTGCTACTGTGACTTCTAATACATAGTTTTGCATGCTTTTGCACAACATAAAAATACAAGTATACAATTTGCATTATTTTGTGTTGGCTTTTTTCACTCAATATTATGTTTGTGAGATTCATCCATATTGTTGCATTTAGGTTTATATCATTCATTCTCATTGCTACATAGCATTCCATTGTGTGACTATAACATAATTTATTCATCCATTCTATATCCTTTCTATGGTTGATGGGCATTTAGGTACTTCCCTGCCTGGGGCCATAATAAATAATACTTCTATGACATGTCTTTTGGTAAACAAAAACACGTATTTCTGTTGAGTATACACTAAGAATGCAGCTTCTGGGTAACAAGACACGCATATATTCAGCTTTAGAAGACACTGCCAAAGAGTTTTCCAAAGTAATTCCACCAACAGTTTCTTTTAATTCGTGAAGTATGTTAAGCTCACATAAAATCTCTATGTAAATACAAAGTACTGTTACTAACTCAATGCCTCATTAACACAAGATCATCTTGTTCCATAGCAATTAAAAATAACATCTTTGATTAGATGAAATCAAATATCTACCAGGATTTGCATTTATAATCTAGATGTGTCACACTCTTTTCTCTAATCAAAATTAGATTCTGACATGCTTTCAAATGTGTCAGTGAAAAGACAAATGTTGGTCTGCTGTTTTCAAAAGCATATTAAGTCATATATGTTCCGTATGTCAACATTTTCTTTAGAAATGTCCTGGTTTGTCAAGTGATTGGAAAGAACACTTCCATAAAAATCCAGTATTTTCTATCTCCATTGCACATTTTGCAGTATTCATATATTTTTTAAAAATCTGATCCTACCAATCCCTAGAATCTATGTCATCATGAACATTCCATGGAGTAAATGGTTTGCTTCTTTGCATTAATTATTTAAATCTTTAAATTGATTTGTACACAAATAATAGCCAGCACAGAAAAAATGCTTAGAAAAAAGAAGAAAATATATAGTACAAAGAAAAAAAAATCCCTAGTAATCCTATTAATTCTATTTTGCACAAAAATTGTTAAAACTTCATGCATATTCCTCCTGATTTTTCCTCTATATTCCTGTATGCAAAGACCAACAAAAGTGGGTTTACAGTTGCGAGTATGCAAAACACAGAATTTATTCTTGTATTTTTTCATTGTTGACGTTATTACAGTTGTCCCCCTTTCCCCCGCCCCATTTGCTCCTCTATCCCCAGTTTCCACCCCCTCCCCTGGCCTTCACCACATTGTTGTCTGTGTCCATGGGCTATGCATATATGCATATATGTTCTTTGGCTATTCTTGTATCATTATTTACTAATGATTTTATCATTTTCCATACAAAATACTGTAAACCTACTTTTTCCCCACTCTATGTATATGTATTTAGTAAAATAGAATCATATTATATATAATTTTACCTTTTATATTATATAAATCTCTCCATATCAATTACATAAAGTTTTAAAGCTAAAAATAAATGGCATAGCATGTTGACAAGTATTTATCATTTTAAGCAACAGATCAATTCCTATTCATTCACAAATACTATGAAACCATAAAATGCCCACAGCACTTGGTTAGATGCTATGGCTTTTGATATCATGTCACTGGGAAGAACATCATTTGAAGGGCTGAGTGACTGGGCTGAATTCTGGCCTTACTACTAAGTAGCTGTGTTACCTAGAACCAGTTACTTGATATCTAAGCCTATGTTTATTCATCAAAAAATAAAATAATGAGATTATATTTCATATATTTGTCATGAGAGTTGGATGATATTTTTAAGATTTTATTTACTTATTTTTAGAGAGGGGAAGGGAAGGAGAAAGAAAGGGAGAGAAACATCAATGTGTGGTTGCCTCTTGGGCAACCCCTATGGGGACCTGGCCCTCAACCCAGGCATGTGTCCTGACTGGAAATCGAACCAGAGGCCCTGTGGTTTGCAGTCCTGTGCTCAATCCACTGAGCCACACCAGCCAGGGCTATAGGGACATTCTTGACATGGCGACAGGCACATAAAAATTTATTTAATAAATTTGTTTAAATCTAAATCTGTGAGAAGCACAAAAAATTATAAGAAACTGTCACTGTCCTTCAGGAACAGCAGAATTGGAGTAATTACAGAAATCAGTAAGAGGAAGAAGCCCATTTTCATTTATTTAATGCCTACTATATGACTGATGGTTGCCAGAGGGCACAGGGGTTGGGACTGGGTGATAAAGGTGAAGGAACTAAGAAGTACAGATTGGTAGTTAGTCATATGGATGTAAAGTACAGCAAAGAAAATATGTCAACAATATTTTAATTACTAAGTATGGTGCCAGTTAGATACAGGAAATATCAGGGGAAGACTTGGTAAAGTATATGATTGTCTAACCACTATGCTATACACTTGAAATTAGTACAAAATAATATTGAATGTAAAGTATAATTAAAAAAATTTAAATTAAAAAAATAATGCCTACTGTATATCTAGAGCCATGCTGCATACTCACTTTCCTATAAGAGGCAGCACTGCACACAAAGAATGAAATGATCCCTGGAGCAAGGTGCCCCTTATCCCTGTATCATACGTGGGAGAAGCTTCCTTCTTGCAGAGACTCCTGGGAAGGTTGTTGAACTGATAGAACAAAAGTCTTTGAAGTTTTGATGGGAAGATGGGGTGGTTAGAAGCAGAAACAAGAAAAACTGTCCTTTCATAGATTTCAGCTATTTTCTATTTTGTAAAAGGTACAGATGAATTCCACCTTTAGTGAAGGTCATTCTTTTCGTTTTCTGAGAAGTCACCCAAATAGGCCTTTTGGTTGGACAAAAGTAAAGCAAAGATTCACTTCTGGCCTGAAATTATTTGAGAGATTATGGCTAGATCGAGAGAAATTGATCCATATAAAAATATAATAGATTACCTACGAGTAAGTTGTAGGTATGGATACATCTCAGAAGACTGTTTCTTTGGAGAAATGTGTTTTCTTGGAAGGATTTGAGTTGTTCTGTGCCAGCAAATTGCTCTCTGTTCTTGTGGTGACATGTGTGTGCCCACATGGTAGCTTACAGAAGATGTAAAAAGCAGTTTTTAAGGGAAACTGTAGAAAATAGGGGGACAAAGAGTGCTGCCTCAGGTCCCAAGAACAAAGTTAAGGCACAAAGATGATGAGGGCCATTCTATCCCCTTCAAAACACATTCCCATCTCCCTCTGGCACGCAAAGCACTGGAGGCCATGAAGTCCTATGGGGGCAGCACCCGCACATTGACATTAGCACATGCCCTCTCTCTGCCCACAAGTCTCTGTTTTCTCATTCAGACTAGCTATCTCTCATCCTTCAGCTCTAGTTTTGAGTGGCTAGCCCAAACAAGGCCTTTTCTGAGTACCTTCTACATTATATCCCATAGAACTTTATTCTTTTTCCACATTGAACATATCACAGTTTGTTGTTATATATTTATTTTAATGTTTATTTAAATATATATCTTTTCTATTATTCTATATGCTCTATGGTAGCAGAATTATATCTGCTCATTCATCAAACCAGTATTTGGAATTTTAATTGCCAATTAAAAATGTTTATTGAATGAATGTACTTAATCCAATCGAGTCTTGAGCATAAAAATGGTTTCTTTATTTATTATGTTTATTCTCTCTCTTCTAATCAGTATGTAAATACCATAAGAGCAGGGATTTTTTAATGTTTTCACTGGTGTATTTCTCATACTTATTATGTTGCATGATGTACAGTATATTCTTAATACATATTTGTTAAATTAATAAATGCATAAATGGGTACCCTATCCACAATGATGATGATTCGGTTTCTCCAAGTACCTTCTTGGTCAGAGAACATTTACTTGTAGGAAGTGGAGAACACAAGGAGAAACAACCCACACGCGGTCTGTGGCTGACAGACGGGTTTGGAAGCACATGCAAGACGTCCACTGGAAGACCCCTGGACATGTGTCGGTGTGCTTTCTAAGGGGAACTGGCAGTTCTGCACAGGACAAGAACAGGAACTCCAGGTTGTCCGTGTTATTATAAATTGATTTGTATCTGGTAACTGGGAAGATTTGGTAGCTTGGTCTTATGCCAGTTCCATAAGGTAGATGTTATTTTCATTTCTTAAATGAAGAAACTAGAGCTCAGTGAAATTAAGTTCCCACAAATCACAACACTTTAGTTAGCAGAGAGCTGAGTTCTCAACTCTGCCTTGTCCATTTATAAGACCTTCATTTTTTCTAATATGCTCTTTAGCATTCGTAAGAAGAGGCTATGTGGACTAAATATGTCAAGTGTTCTGGGTCAATAACATGTTATTGATACTTGGCAGGGGAAGATTCATTTTGACTGATCTGATTAAAGAACAGTCTCTGGTAGATACGAAATTTGAGCTGAACCACAAGGATCAAGAAGGAGGGCAACCAAAGAAGAGAGAAGGATGGGGGGGTATAAAAGAGGTGCCAGTGGAGTAGAGGTCACAGAAGGTCAGCAAGGACATGCAGAACAGGGTAAATATAGAGGGTCTGAAAGACAGTGACCACCTCGGAGGTAGGTAAGTATATCAGTGAGTGTCCCCTTAGTGGATAAAGGAAAATGAAACTCCAAAACATCAAGATTAAAGAAAAAAAATCCCTTTAAATGATCATATGGCAAAAGGGATGACCGCATATCATAATAATGAGGCCAGTAGTAGAACTCTTATAAGCAATAATAGTTGCTGGAAAACAATTCTTCAGAGTAATAAAAGAAAATATCTGCCAGTTTAGAATATTCCTAAACAATCATGCAATAGTTAAGGGAATATAACATTTACCAGATACATAATAACTAAGAAAATTTATCATACATATGTCCTCACTGAAAGTACTAGAAGAAACCTGAAGCCAGAAGGAAGTACTGGGATGCAAGAACAAAGGTGAGATAAAGGATGATAAGACATGTTGGCAAATCTGTCTTCTAGCAGTAAAAATAATAATTTGCTCTATATATTTTAAAAATATGTAATTAAAATTCTTAGGAAAGGAAGGGAGTGTAGTTCAGAGAATAGTTTTAGGCATGCTCATATTTCTGCCTTGTTCCCAGGAAGAGGATAAAGGTATTGAGTAATTTTCAACTTCTTTAGAAAAAATACCTGGTTAAGAATGTATGTTATAAATTTAGTTACAATTACAAGATCATAAACAGAAATTGTGACTTCCACAACAGAAGCAGAAAAAATCAATCAAACCTAAACCAGGAACTAAACAAGAAACAAAAATTGTGGTGAACCTCTTATTCTTACTCTCCTTTTCTTCCTGAATAATTCAACCCCAAAGCTATTACATGAGACAGTGCACGGTAGAAGTCGGTCAGAGGGTGCTGCAGAGGCCCAGAGTCTGGTATCAGAGGCTACGCAGGGTGAGGATTCATAGGAACACAGGGTTGGGCGCAGCCTGGCTAAGAGTGCCTGCACTAAGCTTTTCCATTCTCTCTCTCTCTCTCCACAGGGAAAAGGGATCAATCTTTCTCTTCCCAGAGTTGGAGGTAAATGGATGGGCTTTGTAGTACTGTCTACAGGAAGTCGGACCTTCTAACACACAATTCTTTTTTAAGTTAAAAAGATAGTTTTGTCATCCTCCAATTATCTCTCAAAAGAAAAGCTTTAAATTTTCACAATTTTATACTCATTTTAAGCAAAGTTGTAGTGGCATGGGCTTTAGTCTATCACCCAGGAATTAAATTATGAGCTATGATAAGCATTTAATTCTGCAGTGGGAACAAAAGAAAATAAAGATCTGAGTCTGAACCCTGGGGAAAAGACAGCTTTAAGACTATTTGAAATGTAAGCAAACATACAGTTTACCTAAATTAAGAAATCTTATGAAAATTATTACAAAAAGTAGACCACTTATAAAATGTCATGGTAAAAGGTGTTTGCATACATTTATTTTTTAGTCTGAAACGGCTGACAAGTTCTCATCCGCAAGTGCTCGTCTGCTGAAAGGTAAAACCGCGTATCTTATATTTACTTACTCTCTTACCCTTTCCCATTTCTAAGAGTATTCAAGTATTGGGTTTTATTTAATATGTAAGGCCAGGTACTATCTTTCCAAGTTTTCAGCCATAAAAATAGACCTAGACAGGCTAAGTGACTTGCTCTACATTATCTCTTTTATCCTCAGAACTTCTGCAAGATGAAATGTTATTGACTGAATTTTATGTGTAAGAAAATTCCTCATTCATTAAACAACAATCACTAAGTAACTGAGTTAGGCAGGAAAGTTAGAGACAAATTGTAACAGAGTCCTTGCAACTTTCATAGACTAACAGTGAAAAAGGACAAATAAGCAATTTTAATACAAAGTAATTATAGGAGGTACACTCAACCCAAGTTTATGAGTATGCATCTTAGAATTTTGCCAAGCACACTACCCTACACTAGTAAAAATCAACTTTCAAAATTTATCTCAAGCACATTTATCTTTTCTATGAAGCCTTCATAGTTTATCCCACCTCTCAACTCAGGTAGGAATAATTATTCCCAACTTTTGTTAAATCACCTGTAACAATCTATAGTACACTGACTTAGTAATACAACTGTCTTCCCTTTATAGACAAGGAGGTTTTCATGGCCAGAGACTGAGTCTGATTCACTGTTATATCTTCCATGCCTAGTATGGGGTCTGCCACAGAATGATTGTTCAAAGACTATTATTGACTAAATGAAAAAAAAAAAATGATACCGCGCGTTGGGAGCGTAAACACTGCTGTCTTGGAAGAAACTCAGATGTACAGCTGGAAGGGAAGGCTGTGGTGGCTGAACAAGCAAGTGCAAAAAATACTGAGGCCCACAGACATACAAAAAGAGGCAAGCTTCTGAATCACTTCCTTCTCTGCCATGTTCCCTTTTGTCCTATACTAACCTGTCACACTATGTGCTGGACTCTCAGTTTTTCCAGTCTCTGCCAGGACATCCTCTATACCCTCTCCCTCATGAATTTTCTATCATGTGCCCTCCACTGGTTCACTTCATTTTCAAAACATTTCAACTTCACTTCAGCCAAAGCCTTCCTTTTGATTATGCTTCCAACTCAAGGTAGAATCTATTCCCCCTATCCCAACTGACATTAGTCTAATCTATCTGTCATCTGGACAAATTATGTACCTGCCCCAGTCTTGTCCTACTCCAATCCATCCTTAACACTAATAACAGAGTGAATTCAAAACACAAATAAAAAAATGTCATTCCTATGCTTAAAACTCTTTAACATGTTTCCATCACTTATTGGGTCAAGGTCAAGTTCCTTAACATGGCATTTGAAACTGTGTAATATGTATTTCTAGGACATTTCCTGCTATTCTCCCATCTGTCACCTCTCTCCCCACCTACACCTTACGATTTGGGCTCAGTAGTCTCTGAGCACACAGCATGTTCTTTCACCACAGTCTATATTTTCTCGTTGTGTTTCATCTATCTGGAATGTCCTTTGCTCGTGTCTCACAGGGAGAACTGAGTTGTTCTCTCTTCATGCTCAGGACTCTATTTTAGCACTTCTCACATAAAATGTTCTCCTCTGACTACAAGCTCTCTGGTTGTGCATTAAAGATTCGTTCCCAGAACAAACAGGATAAGCATTGTCTAAAAAAGTGATCAGGTGGGCATTCATTCCTTCCCCCAAGCGTTGGCTGAGTACTTCCTCAGTGCCAACACTGTACTACATGTGTGCTGGAGACGCAGAACGGGAGCCCTCCCGAGGTGCTCAGTGGCACTCATGGCCACCATCCCACACTGACACCAATACAGTCAGCCACATAGTAGATGTTCATGTGGGAGACAAATGCCAGAAAAATCCAGCTTAATACAAATTAGCTATTCCATTTTGTCTTTGTATCCTCAGCATCTAACAATGAGTCTGGCAAGTGGCAGTGCTTAATAATTGTTTGTAAATGGAAGATGAATGAATCTACACAGATGGAATGAGGCAGTTAAGGCCACCAAACAGAACTTTTTCTTAAGGGCTACTATCTACACAACGTCACCATTCATTGACACGTTTTTTAAGATGTGATTTTTAAATAATGTTGTATCCCTCCTAAGCCTTTAACAATGGTAAAATAAAACCGGTATATTCCAACTGGAAGTTGACAAATATTATGTCACTAATATATCCTTTGTGATGACTCTTTTATAGGAATAAAATGTACTCCAGAATTAATATAGCCCAACTACCAAGTTATGGTATGATATGGCAACGAGCAAAATTTCTTTTCAGAAATCTTCCTGAATAATAGTCTTGGCCCTCTCCATCCGACCCTACCGCATCCCCTTCAATCAACTTTAACTAACAGCAAGGAAGACGATGAGATGAATAAAATAGAATCTTTCCCCTGTTTTCAGGGAAATAAAGTTAATGATATGTTGCCACTAAAATTTCTCATTTTCTTTTATGTCAGAGTTTGACCATAAATAAAACAAGGAAAAAAGTTACAGTTTCCTCAAATGTTCCCCATCAGATAACACACACACACACACATACACACATTTAATTAATAAAGCTGCTTGAAAATTTCAAAAATTCTATAAACCTTGTGCATAGAATCAGAGACAGGATAATGAATATTAAGTTCAATCCCATGTATTTTTCAGATAAAGGAACTGAAGCCTATAGGGAGACAGGCTTTCCCAAGGTTACGTAATAAATGTAAGGCAGAGCTAGACTAGAACCCAAGTTTCCTGCCTCTCACACTGGTTCTTTTCAAGACTTTCTAAATTAGAAATATGACCAGTGCATGAGACTTCCAAAACTTATCAGTAATCATAAAGATTATTTGGGTCTATTTTATTCCAGTACTCCCCGGTAAAACAACTAGAAATCATTTGAAATGCAGAAGAATCATTTGAGAATAAACTAAATTCTAAAGTGCAAATTTCTTCCAGATCCAGGAAATGAGAAATTCAGGAGATAAAACTTAAGAAAAGATTACAGAAACTAGTGACAGAAAGGCAACAGAAGCTCACCTAGCCAAACAATGATATTCCATAATTTTAAAAAATGAAGGGAATCATCAGAGCATTGAGAGAGCAGAGACCAAAAACCCTCCTCCTGGAGAAGCTGCTCCACAGCACAGCTACTGTTTGCAGTTCCCCCAAGCCTGCTGCACACCTGGAGGCGGAGGGAGGTTGGTTCCAAGTCAATGTTGGGAAGCAATTTCTTATTGTAAGAGAAGCCAAATGTGGAACAGGCTGCCTTATGAAGTCAGGATTTCCCTATAATTAGAGATAATCAGGCAGAGGCTGAACATTACAGAGGAGACTCTATCCAGTTGGTAGGAAGGGCTTTGTGAATATATGATATTTCATGATTTCCAGTATCCTTTCCAATCTTGAGATTCTGTTATTCCACAGGGGAGTTTAACACTGAGATGATTTGGGTTGGGTTTGGGGTGTTTATTGTGTCCCTCAAATTATATCACCTAACTAATTGCCTACACTGCCTTTTCAAATGAATTCAATTCCTTAAGTACTTAATAAGGAGATGTATACAATATTTGCTAGATTTTGGAGAGGGAGGTGAGGGTTATAGGCATGAGTATAACATGGGCCTGGTCATTAAGGAAGTTTGAGTCTTTCAAGATGCTCAGCTGTACAATGGAGAGAACAGGGTTGAGCAAAAGTAGGTTTACTCTTGTGAATATGTAAAAGACTTTATTCTTATAAAATCATTTATTAATTATTGTATTATTTTTCATACAAACAACTATAAACCTACTTTTGCCCAACCCCACATATAGTTGTTCTAGGTACCTGATGTTATCAAGACTAAAGTAACTTGCTTTGAACAGTATGACAAACCTGAATGACTATGAATTTACTATCTTGCTGTACAAAATATGTATAATCATATTGGCTGAGATTTATGGAGTGCTTCTTCTGTGCCAGTCTCTAAACTAAGGTATTTTCTGGCAAAATCAACCCTCCACAGTAGGTAATATTTTTACTCCATTTTTAATAAGAGGTTAAGTGACTTTTCTTAGATTACCTAGTTAAAAAACAATTACAAAAACAGGCAGCCTAATACCAAGGCTTTTGTGTTGAATCGCTAGCCTTTCTCTCCTTCTCTATGCACATATGTATATATGTATGCATACATGTATGCATGCATCTTCCTGATGCCATAAAGTACAGAAAGAGGAGCACAGAATTCTGAGATAGACAAAGTGAGTATCTTATTCAGACTCTACCACTTACTATTCGTGTGACTTTGAGAAAATTATGTAATGTCTCTAACCTTGCATTATCTCATTTTTAAAACTGGGATAAAAACATATTTACCTAACAGGTTAAAATGAGACTACATTTTTTTAAAATGTTTTGTAAACTATGTAGCATTATAAATACAGGCTGGGACAAAAAGTAGGTTTACAGCTGTGAGTACACAAAATGGAGTTCATTCTTCTATTATTAACTATCGTATTATTTTCCATATGAACAACTATGAACAGACTTTGTTGTACCCTATATTAATTACAATGATTTTGTCTCATCATAAGTGGTATAATTTAATTCTAGCACCTCCTCTAGACTCTCTTACACTCAATCCCAAAAATATATCCCAAACAGAACAAATTCTTACCATCTCCATGGCTGCTCCTCCAGTCACTTTCTTCTCACTCACAGAATGCTGACGCAGTCTCAGCACCGGCCTTCTTATGCTACTCTTGCCCTGTTTGCAGTGGATTATGAATCAGGTAATGTCTAGCTTACTTAATGTCAGATAATGTGCTTTGAGAAATATCTACATTCCCTATTGTTACCTAGAAGGAACATATGATCTCGCCTGTCTCTTATAACTAATTCCCTACCACTTTCCCCTTACTCATGGTATCCAGCCGCTCTGACCTCACTGTTTTTGAATATGTTAACCTCTCAAGGTCTTTGTATTGGCTGTACTCTGCATATACTCTGTCCTCAAATCTTCCCACTGGTCACTCCGTTCTATCAGGCAGGACTCTGCTCATAAGTTACTTCCTCAGGGAACTCTTCAAAGATCATCTCAGCCAAAAGAGTTCCCCTTCTTCCACTTAACCAGTTATTCCCTATCCCTTACCTTGTGTTCTTTCTTTGTAGCATTATCACTAGATAATAAGGTTAGGAACCTTGACTTGTTCACAACTACATCTCCAGTTGAAAACCAGAGTTTACTGGTGGACACTCATTATTTTTTCAACACACATCACTCAAAGTAAAGATATAAATACTAAAATCCTACTTTTCCTTTAAATGAGAAGACCATCCTCTCTGTTCCCACTCTCATCTTCCAACTCTTTAATTAGATCTCTACTCACTGAGCACCAGGAAGTGCTGAGTGCCTGGTGAAACTCAGGCTAAGGGTTCCAACCCCCTTACCTTGGAGATGAACTATCTCAACATCAGGCCAAAAAACATAATTTCAATAGAGCTAAGTCTTCTTCTCTACCTTTAAGTCTGCACTTGATTAGGACTTTAGACAAATGGTCACTGTATGCTTGAGCAGCTGCAAGGCCCTCTGTTCACCCGTTCAGAGAGGTTCAAGAGGCTCTTTGAGGGCCTCTGTTTAATGGAGCACATTTTACTCTTACTCCAGAGCCTTGGTTTGACATCTTAAGGCATTAAATTCAGTTATTGTATTCTAAATGATTCCTAGAATTTATTTTACTCATTTTCCCTGCCAATTTCCCATTGTAAGGTCTTGAACAAGTCATTTCCTGATCTGGACATCAGTGGCTTCACTCACTATAAACCTGTGCTAAATATATGGTAGAATCCAGTATTGAATCTGGACAACAGTTCCAGGAAGCCCTTAACACAACACCCAGCATAGACCCAGTCTATGATCTGTCTACATTGTACACTTCAAAAATAGGATCCATGGCTTAAATAGGACCCAGTACATGTCAGTCATAATATAACACCTATTCTAGGAAAGGAAGTGTGCCAATGAAAGGAAGTGTGATATGAGTTAAAGTCATGAATTTGGAGTACAAGTTTCAGAAGTTATACCTGGACAACTTACCTAATATCTCTGAGATTCAGGTAAGCTGGCTAGAATTCAAGTAAGTTGTCTCTGAGATTCAGGTAAGTTGTCTGAGATTCAGGGTTATGATTAATAATAATACTAAATTCTCTCAGGGACATTACAAGGATTAAGTTAGATGATCGATATGGACCTGCAAACTCTAAAGTACTATATAAAATGTTAATGAAGGTGATAGTGATACAGTGAAGGGGCTGGTTATTTTTAAATTTACCATAGTAAAGAGGAAATTATTGAGTGAGGGTGTCAAAAAATCTGGGTCCTAGCCTTAAATTCTTCAGCTTGGTAGCTGTGTGATTTTGTACTAGTCGTTTTCCCTTTCTGAATCTCAGCTTATTTGTCCATAAAATCAGCCAAATAGACTAGATTAATGCTAAGGCTATTTCCAGCTCTAACATTAAATAACAATAGCTCCTTGAAGGCAGAGACTATCTTTCTCATCTTTGTGTCTTCACTCTCTAGTACATAGCATGTAACAATGAGTGTTAATAGTTGTTTATTTCAACAAAACAACTGTGGAGCAGAAAGAATAGGAAAGAGGGCGGTTTCAATGCATGTTCAGGAGGTAGAATGAATAAGGCTTGGTGACAGATTGGTCAGAGAGTGCGTGGGAAACCAGGTTGAACACATTTCAAATGAAATGGTAGCCATTTGACCAGATTCCAGAAAAAGGAACCATTGGTGATTAAATCATTGTCAACACATCCTAAGAAGGATCAATTTAAAGAATCTGGGTTATTTAATATGGAGAAGAAAATCTTCAGAGGGGAATGGATCAGCCATTACAAGCTCTTCTTCATTCAATAAATAGCTTAAGGCTTGGATTAAAAGCATTAAAGACTATTTCATGTCACTTTTAAACATCTCAAATTTTGTGATTTTACAGGCTTAGAAATCCAAGCATTATCAGCTTTGGTTTTATTGGTTCTGAGAGCACAACATGTAACTGAGAGCTGGGAAGGAACTCATAATGTGACAATTATAATTTCTGAACTTAAAGATGTGATTGATGGTCTGCTGGGGGGTTGGGGGGATGTTCTTCATGTCAAGAATACCTGGGACATATTCTATAGATATCAAAATTCCCAAGACAATTTGGAGGTTTATGGCAACAAGGTTATCTGTAATGGAGCTATTCTGAGAAATCCAGTAAAATGACTAGAGTATGGAGACATCATCTACTCCAATCCTGTATTTGACTGATAAGAAAGTGGGAAAAGTTGTTCAATATCATACATTGAGTTAATGGCAGAGCTGCTACTGGGGGAGTTAAAAAAAAAGGAAACTAATAATCTTTGAGCACTTACTGTGTCAGGCTGTGTTAGGCAGCTTTACATGTATTATCTCAATGCCATATACACTGGAGCCAGGTTTAGTGCTTCATTTTATAGATGAAGAAACCGATGCAGAGAATTCAAGTAACTTGTCCAAGGTTATCCTAACTGTAAGTTTCAGAGTCAGCACTGACCCCGAATTGGCCAATGGGGTCAAATCCTGGGCCCATGTTTGACACTAATCTATTTCCCTATTACTACAGAGAACATATGTATCCTGGTTTTCCAGGGACAGTTTGGAAGGTAAATTATATGACCAACCTGCTTTTACCATGAATTGAAAAATATAATGCACTGTTCACTTTCATTCAAATAAAATTTGGGAACCCAGGAGCTAGGTGTCCATTAAGTTTACTTTATTAGTAATGGATCTTCAGAGAAAATTGGTTTTCAAGACTTTTTTTTTAAGTTGTTTGTTCTCCTTATCTGCCACTTTCTGAACTTTCTCTCATCTACAAGTTAAAAGTTATCAGTAAAGAAAGATAGTAATCAGAAGAAGGAGATGGGGAGTAATTAAACTAAGGAAGGGATTGTGTCTAACCTAATTCCCAGACAATAAGTGAACCACAAGCAAGAGGAGAGAGACACACATCAATTTAAAGACTACTGGCACAGAAGACTCTGGCAAGAGTACACTGGACATTGAATCAGAGTTTCACTGCAATTGAGTATACTTAGAGTATGAATAACTAACATCCAAAGAGCACTCTACAGTTATCAAGTAGTTTCATTCATTTATGAATCCTTTTATTTTTCATTCATTCATCCAACAAATACTTAGTAAGCCTATTCTAAGCTACAGACTGTAAACCTCCAAGGGCAGAGGCTGTGTTGCTCTTACTCATTGTTGAATTCCCAATATCTGGCACAGTGCCTGACAGATAATGTGTGCTCAGTAAACATATACTGGGTGAGTATTAGTGTATGTAAAGATTAATATGGGGTTGTCCAAAAATTCACTGTGTAGTAGAGGATAAAGAAAAATTAAATCAGAGAATATAATGCCATAAGTATATAACAGAGGAAAACGAGGGAGCTCTGAAAAACTGAGATTACTAAAATAGTTTAGGGCAGAGGAAACTTCCTGAAGGAGCTTACACCTGGGATCAAGTTTGAAATAGCAATTGACAATATATACCCTTAGTTATAAATACAACCCAAGAAGTAGAGATTGTCACTATTCTACAGAAAAAGAAACAAAGTCTCAGAAAAGCTAAGTGACTTGTCCAAGTTTACACCATGTTCATATTAATATACTTCTTTACACTCCTTCAGCTCTGAGGAAGTCACAAGGTGAGGCGGATAGGGACCTTTGGCAAGGATTACAAATAATAGAGAAACACTGGTATTTTGGGATTAAAGAGGAGATTCTAAGTCTGAGTACACCTTCTTTGACTCTGGAGAACAAAGAGGAGCCAAATCAGGGTCAGAATGGAGGAAACTGTACGAGGAAGGTGCAAAGGTAACTTTAACAATGCAGTAATGCATTCTTTTGTTCCCAGGTCAGACATTCGTTGAGAACTCACTATGCCTCAGGCACTGAAGACAGAGATGGAAAACTGGTCTCTGATTTCAAAGAATGCAATGCCTAGAGTAAGATAATAGAGGCACACATCATCAGCTGATTTGCAGCCCAGGAATACAAAAATAACCCTTTTCCTATGTGGAATTCTTAGTAACTTGAATATGGAAGGTTAAGCATGTCAGTAACTGGGAATATCAAGGACTGCCAATGGGTTCTACAATGAGAGAGACCATGTCAAACTGATGCTTGTATCACATCCTCAACAACCAACCACCATTTCCACTCCTCTCCTAGTACCCAGCATGGGAAAGTTTGCTAATAAAGCTTGCTGAATGAAGGAACAAATGAATGAAGGAACAAATGAATGAAGGAATGAATGAATGACAAGTAAAAGATCAAGGTATGCCTTTTTCCCAAAGAACACTGGCATTTTAATACCAGCCTTCAATGCCCTAAATTAAACTAATAAAGTGCAGTGTCAGGCTCTGCATTAGGTAGATAAACTATGGAGACATTTTGAGAAATATGAAAACATGCCTTTTCCATCCTTTCAGATAAGGAAATAATCCCCAACCCTGAAGCCCCATTACCCTGCCCCCCCCCAACACACACACACACACACACATGTGCACGTGCATGCTTGTGTAAGTGCATGCAGGCTGATTCTGGCTGCCAGGAATTAAGAATTATTCTTAGGGGGTTCCTATAATTTCTATACTAAGTGACTTTGCGTAGATCACGTCTCCTCATCTGCAAAACTTTCAGAAGAATAGCTGCATTACCTACTTTATGAGGCTGCTATGAGGCTCGCATGAAATAAGGGATGTCAAAGTGCTGTAGGATGTGTCCTCTCCCCATGTCCTCTATATCAGCATATGTGACCATCATTTCCATATTCCCAATGCCTTGTACACAGGGATTGCTTGGTAACTTTTTGTCAAATGCATGCAGGCACACTGTCATTATTCTAGGCTGTCAGGAGAAGGACCAAAGGAATCCAGTAGCCTCATCTAGATAATATTATGATTCCCAGGAAGCACTTAACTAAAAACTAAAGAGAGTTGAGCCTACATATAAAAGAGGTGGCTTGCTAATCAATCACATATTTGCATAAGCTATGAATCATTCTGCATAATTAGAACAAATAATTTTCCTATAAATCAAGGCCCCGACAACTGTGAAGGTCTGATGTTTATCCCCCTTAAACCATCTAATTACAGTGAGAAGGTAACAAATGATTCTTCTTTGAAGGAGAAAAAGTCGAAGAAGGAGATTTTGAGGGACAAGCACCACTAAATCAAACAGTTTAGATGGAGGCAAAAAACATTTGAGATGATTCCTAATGACTCATCGCATTGCTTCAGAACTATATTCCCAGGCTTCACAAGGCGTTCGGTGCCTGAAAATCAAATATTTATATCAATCCCAGGTTAATAGGCCTGAATTACTTTCATTTCTAGGTAAGTAGTGGCTTCCCCATGTTCTGGCTATTTTCCTGTGTAATAACATTCAAAAATTTCCTCAAGTGTTTGGCCTCCATTAACTCTAATTCAGTACTCGCCCTCCCCATCTACCCTCTCGAGATTAATTTAAAACTTTTCAGGTCTCCGAAATTAAGCCACTAGCACCCACATGCGGTAGAGGTAAAAAGACTCCTAGCCTAGGCAGTGGGAAATCTGCGCTCTGGGTAGCAAAGGACTCAAGGCTGGAGGGGCCTCAGTTTCACCCAGTCCAATATTGGTTTTACAGAGCGAAGGAAGAAGCTTTGAGAGTGACTCCCACCCAGATTCTAAAGACGTAAATGCAGAAGTGAAACTTTACCAGGAATAGTCCCATAGCCCATGCTCTTTCAACTGTCCCACACTGTCCTCCACTACTCCACCTGAGGATTAGTTTCCTTTTCTATCAGATGAGATGAGGTGTTGGAGGGTTTCTAGATCCACAGCTCTGTATGTTTGGAGAGCTATAGAACAAATAACTGTTTTAGTTTAGCATTGCCTCAAAAGCTTAAATGTCCTAATCTCAATTCTCCTTTTACTCAAATGAGTATAACAATAGCTTTGTTACTGAATTGTCACAATGGTTAAGGGATATAACGGAAATGAAAGTGTTTTTAGTCAATAAAGAAACCACAAGGATCCTTGAGAATAAGGAAGAGGAAGACAGATCTTTCCTTTCCTCCAGTCTCATCCTTTCTCCTTCATTTGTTAAAGTGTGTGAAGGACCATCTCTTTCACTGTCTCTGACTGAATTCACAAGTAAAGCAACAGAAGAGGGAATAAATCCATGGGATCAGAAAGTAATCTCATCACTTTTGTCTCCTGTCGGGTTTTGTTAACCAGCTTCAGAGGGAAAATCGACAAAGGCAGTGAGTGGGCCTCTCCCTAAAAAGGCCCTTCCATCTGGTGCAGCACCGAAACCATCAGCCCTGTAATTAAAATGCAATTGCCATCCCCTGCCGTAATCCCAGGGTGGCTATTCCATCTGCATGAGATATAGGGGGGAAAGCACCATTTTTTGCACTTTTCTGGCTCCATTAAGTTTATTCTCTATTAATTAATCTAACTACACTAGGGGCTCCTTCTTACTCTGTAAACCAGAGTGGCACAAACCACACATGGGACGTCTGAAACGGCATGAATTTTTAAAAGTCTGTGCCCAACCCCATTACAGAAAGGCTTAATTACTTCTGACTAAATCTGTAATTAAAATATATCACTGAAGCAGATTCACCTGTGTGTGTAGGTGTTGGCGTGCACCCCGCGTGACGGGCAGAGATGAATCATCCAGAGACAGCATGCAGAGAATGAAATTGTGCTGGGTGGCAAGATAATTCTCAGGGAGGACTTGAAAAGGAAAGTCAGAAAAAGTTGGAGAATATATAGGAGAAATCCTGTCAACTCATCAATTAGAAAGAAAAATTCTATGTCTAACAGCAAATCATGACAGTGAAGCTATTTGCTGGGGTAGATGGAACTAGGGTGGGAAGAGACAGGGAATGGGCTAAGCTGTGAAGGCAGCCAAAGGCAGATGAAAAACTAAGGCAAGCCAAGGTTGTAGTTAGAAAGAGAGTGTGAGCCATATACTGTACAAAAAGCAATGCTAGAAAGGGGAAAGTGGGGGCAAGTTTCAAAAATCAGGATAGGTAGATTCAGGAACAGTGTGTGTGCTTGGACCTTTTCTTTAGATGTTGTCTAGAAGGTGTCATGGGATGAGGCATGAAGGACTAAATGACATATTTCAGACTGAAGTATCATAAGATAAAAAGTACTGAATTATAAGAAAATAAGAGTCCATATAATTTGTCTGATCTTGGATAACTTACCTCCCCTTTAGGCTTGTTCCCTTCTCTGTAAAATAGGGGCAATAATACCTGCCTCAAGCACCGAGCCACTGTGTATCACTATGGCAACACCGTCACATAAACTATGAGATGAACAGTTTCCCCTGGAGTTGTGCAATACAAAATTACTGTTAAATCTAAATGTAAACTGAAAAGAGAAAAATTTTTGCAATGCAAAAATATGTATAAACACATTATATTTTTAATTTATGTGACAATAAGTTATATACTTTTGTTCTGCATTTCCTCATATTTAAAGTTAAAGTATTGGGCTAGATGATTTTTTAAA
>VMDR010011645.1:0-28083 GCA_007922815.1 Macrotus californicus | reverse complement strand
CTTATTTTTTTGAATTCTTGTTTCTTCATTGTGTTCTGATTGAATGTTTCTTTCTTCCTTCTGGACCACACCATTGATTTGAGTCCCGTTTTTCTTCCCATCCCTGTTGGTTCCCTGAACATTTTCCTTCATTTCCCTTATTGTCACCTTCATTTGTTTATCTAATTTGTGACCAAATTCAACCAAGTCTGTGAGCATCCTGATTACCAGTGTTTTGAACTGTGCATCTGATAGGTTGGCTATCTCTTGGTCACTTAGTTGTATTTTTTCTGGAGCTTTGATCTGTTCTTGCATTTGGGCCATTTTTTTTTTTTGTCTTGGCACGCCTGTTACGTAGTAAGGGGCGGAGTCTTAGGTGCTCACCAGGGCGCGGCAGCCACGCTGCTGCATTGTGACGCTGTTTGTGGGGGAGGGGACCGAGAGGGAACAATGCCGCTTGCTCCACTCTCTGCCGGTTTTTAGTCACTTCCCCCGTTATCCACAGTCAAATTGGGCCCTTCTGGCGCTGATTCCCGGGTGGGTGGGCTTGTGTACGTTCTAGGACCCTGTGAGTCTCTCCAACAAGCTCTCCTGTGAGGCTGGGAGTCTCTTCCACTGCCGCCTCAACCCCCACAGGTGTTTTCAGTCAGAGGCTTTGAGGCTTTATTTCCCCGCGCTGGAACTCTGGGTTGTGTGGTCTGTCTCGCTCCCCAGTTGTACCTCCCAGTTTATGAACTGCATGTGGGTGTGGGACTGCCCGATCCACCAGCAGCCACCTTGCCAAGAGTCCTCTCCAGCCATCTGCCCATCTCCGCCCCTCCTGCCGGTCTGGGTGAGTGTTTCTTCTTTAACTCTTTGGTTGTCAGACTTCCATACAGTTTGATTTGCTGTCAGTTCTGGTTGTTTTTTTGTTTTTAAATTTATTGTTGTCCTTTTGGTTGTGTGAGGAGGCACAGTGTGTCTACCTACGCCTCCAGCTTGTCCAGAAGTCCTCAAATTCCTCAACTCTTAAATAGGAGAAACTCTTACAAAAATTTGAATATTTCTCCTCTTTACTAAGTGGGTCCTTAATTGACTTCATGGGCACATTCCTTACATTCACTGTAAGTGTGAGGAAACTCTGGCCTGTCTGAAGCATGGCAGAAAGCCCGATGAAACAGCGTTCTTTACACAGGACTGCAATCAGCAGTTTGAGGTTCATGGGCCGAGCGCATGCTTTTGGATTAGGATACTTCAAAAGAGCAGAGTTCAAGTGCATGCCCTCACACCCTCATAACATGCTTGTGTGATTCGTTTCGTAATTCTCCAGAATTCTGAAGTCTTTAGTTGCTTTGGATGTTATATTTTTGTTGGGGTTTTCCAATGCCTTTAAGGGATTATTCCTTCTTTACTGTTGGCTGTTCTGATTTTCAAGGCAAGATTAAAGGGAGTTATGAGACTTCAGGTCTTTAATTTCCATGTATTCCATTCCTCAGAAACTTAGCAAGTTGTGCTAATGGATAATTCCAAGTATTTAAAAGATTATAAGAATTTTGGAGCAACTTGTGATGGTATAATGAGAAGACAAGCATTCCACCTCCAACGAGCTGTGTGTGGTAGGCTAGGCCTGGCCCTTACTTTTTGTTTTAAACAGAAATTTATTTTCAGCATTGCTGGCTTCAGCTTAAACATCCTAAGTCTGTTTTGGTGAAGTGAGGTTTATCAAACATAGTGTTTACTTTTGCCCAAAGAAGACCCATTTCTGTTCCCGAGCTTGAGTGTGTTTTCTTGGTGACCATCTTAGGGACAATTCTGATTTTTTTCAGGTGGTTTTTTAAATGTTGGTTAATAGGCTTCCATGGTTAAACTAATGAAAATATGCCTTCATTACAACAGCAGACCAGACTGTGTTTCACATCATGACAAAAGAACATACTAATCAAATTGAAATGAAATCATCTCAGCTGTGTGATAGAAAAGAGTTCAAATAGGAAAGATTTTTTTCATTGCTCAGTTAATTCATAGAACAGTTTATTCAGTGGACAGTACTGGCAACACGATAATCAATGCTATTTATTAAATGCTCAAGACAGGTATATTTATGAAAATAAATATTTTTGTAAATAGAAATTTCTATTTTGGGTCTTCAGTTCAGATTTTCAACTGGCATCTTTTCATTCAGAGTGGACATTCTGAAGTTGGCTTTTAATATGCCCCATACAAAGACTGGGAGATAGAAATTCAGCACTTACTGTTAGAAATTACTAAATATAATTTCAAAACAGAGGCTTTTGGGTCCCAGATTGGACAGAGCAAGATGGGCCTCACTGAGGCTTCCTCTGGGCTCAGATTCGATGATGAGCGGGTGTGGAGAGAACGTTGAGTCCCGCTTCGCATCGCCAGCTGCGCAGGCTCTCTCTCCACTGCCCCTACCTCCACCCTCAGCCCCTCCCTCTAGCGGAGGTGCTGAGGCCCCTCCTGGACACTGGCCCCAGCCCCCATCCTCCCCGGTCTTTTCTCTAGGACCTTGCTCTGTCAACCCCCAGCTACTGGGTCTTCCTTATCCGCCAGGGGGCTCCTTGCACTCAGCCTGCCCTTTTTCCTTCCTTTGCCAAAGCAAGAAGATTTGTCATTTTGTTTCTTTATTACATCTTGCTTCATCTCATAAAGGGTCTGAGGTGGCTTATAAAAGTACATACAATACAATAATACATAAACTTCGGCTACCCTAGGAGAGCTAGAAAAAAGAACAACGATAAGATGAGACCTAGCAATACATGCCCCCAAGCCCCACAGGCTTACTACAGGTGGGCTACAAATTTGATTTTCAGCCTTTGGCAGCCAAATGAAAAGGAGACCATCATCAATGATAAAACTCACAGTCGGAAAGATAAGTTGTATAAGCGTTGCCTGGAAGAGGCAAAGCTTCCTTTTCCCTACCAATGTCTGAGATAAATAGTTTCCTGACAAAAGGCATGCTGGGCCGGCCACACAGTGGGCAGTTCTACAGCAAAGGCCACAAGGAGCCTTCATGGATCTGTCCAAACAAGACCAGGACACAAAATGAACTTAAGCAGGGGTGGTTAGAGAACTTCTTCAGCATGGTGGCAGGGGGCAGGAGGGCAGCTTCTCCTTTCCTTTTAAAGATGCTTAAGGTGCTCCCATCCTTAAATGTTATTTTAAAAAAAAATTTTCATTGCCTTTAACTCCATGTCTCTTACTGGATACCATCTAGACTGTCTCTTCCTCCAATCCAGATTTCTCAAAAAAAAAAAAAAGTCCATAGATTTTTAATGAATAAAGGAGTTATTATGAGGGTAAAACTTTGTTTTATTTTTGTCTCTTAGTAAATGGAATTGTGGTTATATTTGCTTCACAATGATCCAGAGGCAGGGAGGGTGAAGGTGGGTGGGATTATGGATAAACCAAGGTTGGCCATAATTTGATAATTGAAGGTGGGTCCATGGAAGTTTATTATGACTTGTTCTCTACTTTTATATGTTTGAACTTTTCCATGATAAGATTGTATTTAAGAACTAGTTTCCACTGGCAGTCTTGAAATCCTTGCCTCCCAATAACGCCTCGATTTACTGCAGTTTAGCTTCTGCCCAGGCCTCTCACTTGTGTCACATGACCTGAAAGTTCAAACTCCTATGACTTTTTCAGGCTTTGCATTGAAACTTTGCACCCTTGCCCTGTACAGCAAGCGATTCTCTGAGTTCGTCTCCTGTGTCTGTACTGACTACTTCTACACTGACACTTTAAAGGACTCCTTTTCCTCTGACGACCCTTTAAGTGGCATTGTTCTATCTTCTGTACTTGACATTGTTCCTGGGTGCTCCCACCCACTGTATGTCTCTAATAAAAACCCATGTACTGATAACAGTGAAGTGTATCTCCTGCTGATCACCCGCAAATTGCCCAGAGATACTTCAAATTCAAAACATGCACAGGGGAGCTCATCATTTTTTCCTTTGAGCAGCTCCTACTTTTCTTCTCTCTATTGTCCCTTGTCCATCCCCAATCACACAGTAGTTCTTAACTCTTTCTTTCTTGAATTTGCCCCTTATGCCTTCTCCACTGTCTACATCCCTTCTAATGCCAACCTAGCTCAGGCCTTTCTCTTCTCCTGCCTACACTATGCTCATAGCCTGCTAACGGGTCTCTCTGGCTGGAGTCTTATCCCTAGCCATCCATCTTTAGCTGGCTGCAAGGCTAACCTATCTAAAACACAAATGTGGCTGTGTCATTTCATAGCTTTGGAGAAAGGCTGAAGCTCTTCATGCAGATTATTAAACCTTCTGTAATCAGCCCTTACCTCCCTCTCTGGATTCATGCCTTGGCTTTTCTGCTTTGCATGTCAAGTTGTTACTCTAATAGAGACAGAGAGCAGACAAGTGGTTGCCAGGGCCTGGGCTGAGGGTAGGGGATGGGGAGACACTGGCACAAGGGTACAGACTTTCAGGTATGAGATGAATAAGGTCTGAGAATCCAATGAAAACCATGGTGACTATCACTGACAACACTGTGTTGTATAATTGAACTTTGCTAAGAGAGAATTTAAATATTCTCACCCTCCCCTGAGAAAAGGTAACTATATGAGGTGATAGATGTGATAATTAACCAGGTGGGGAAATCTTTTCACAATGTACATGAATATTAAACCACCACAAGCTATACTTTAAATATCTTACGGGTCATTTGTCAACAATACTTCAATAAAGTTGAAATTCTTAAAACTATTACTCTAAAAACATTATTGTTCCTTTCTGTCTTGGCTCACACTGGTTTGGAATGTGAAACCCCCACACTCCTTAGGCAGCTCTTAATTAATTCTTATAGTTGCATGTTAGACCCCCTCAATTCCAAGAAGCCTTCTCTGAGTCATGAAGCTGGGTGAAAGGTATCTTTACTGTGCTCCCTAAGACTCTAGGCATTTCTCATTTCCCACATTATAACTTGTCTCCTTGTTAAGAGTTTAAGAGGCAGTTTTATTTTTTACCTATCTAGAGCATCTGGCCTAGAACCTACCATATTATAGGGCTTAAAATTTTTTTGCTTTGACAAATGAATGAGCACATCCCATATGTGAAGATAAAAGGGAAAACATCATGTGTTAAATCTGTACTTGAGATGCAAAAGGGAAAAAACTGATTTCAGTAATGTATATTTGGTACATGCGTAGAAAGTAGGGTAATATTTTGAACATGTTCCTGAATAGAGAGAACAAAAAAGCTGCCTCCAAGGAGTTTCCTTTTTATGTGGGAACACGCAGTGTGCTGACGGTGGCAGGAGAACGAGGCGGAGTGATTTCTCAGGTTGCCCTTGAGCACCACTTTTGCTCAGTTACTGAAGGGCATCAGCTTGATTTTAGAATTTCTGGGTCATGGGAATTGTAGTTACAAACCTGAAATATTGATATGAAAAGATAAGGGAAATTTGATTTCTGAATTAAGTATGCTGGGAACATACATCTTAAATAGAATAAGAAAACAAAAAATCTTACTCAGGAAAGGATTTTATATATTTGTCAAGCAGAAAACATTTTTCTGAAATGTGTGCATTTGTACGACATTCACTCCTGGCTTTCATCTTGATGTGAAGAGCTCAGTGGCTCAGTCATCACCACCTGGTTTTACTGATAATCCTTATTTTTATCTTCCCTTTCACCTGAGCCTTGCTCAGATGGGTCACGTGATGTTGACCTTGTATTTGGTGAGGGGACAATTCAATGCTCAGGAAATGATCTTTGATGATTTTAGAGGACATCTATTGTTTTGCCGGCCTGGCAAACTGTTCACCCCATTCCTGGTAATATCACCCTGAGTTTTCTTAAGACATCACCCATTCCATATGGTTGGTTGGGGCTGACCACATCCTTTGGTCCAAACATGGACAGATAAAGCAGCCTTGGCTAATCAGAATACTGCATCTCCCTGCCCATAGCGATTGGTTCAGAAATGAGCATGTTAGCCCAGCCCAGCCAATCACAGCAAATCTAGTACTTCAGTTTTAAGAGTTGGAAAGAGATGTGCTCTTTCCACAGGATTTGCTAAGAAGATAGGTGTATACCTGGAGTTGCTGGCTGCCATCATGTCATTTTACCATCAAGAGGGGACAGCTGCCTGAAAGCTGAGCTAGTGGAGAGAAAAGCCAAACTGAGAGACACTAATGGATCAAAGAGGGCATTCCTGTGAACACTGCCTTCCAAATGCCTGTATTCCTGCAGGGATCTTTCCTGGATTGTGAGGCTGCCCTTCAACGGTGCTCGTTCACAAAGAAATTTGAGGTCAAGTGAGCTTTTGGCCCAGTGGTTTCTTTGATCACTTGGTCCTAGTGGAGTTCATTTAAATGTCTCATGAAAACCTCCCTTAATAGGCTCTGGCCTTGCTGGTGCCTGTCCACGTCATGCTAGAAAATAGGCCATCTTAATTAGAAGAGTCTCTCTGACATCTGATAACTTCCCACTGCATTCTTCAACACTGTATCTTCTGATTTTCTCTCAAGCATTTATTTTCTGTCCCAGATTTCTAGGATTAGAATTTAATTTGAAAAATAGCTTAGCTTTGTTTACTCTTTCTGTACCTAAGTTTGATATCTACAATTAAGAGACCTGTAGGAGTGGATAATAATAATGCTCTATAGTTATATCTGGAGTGTTTTTATGTTTATAATCCTGTTTCATTTTCCCGATAATCTTTTGGGGTAGGTATTTTCTCTGAGGTCTTGTAAAGCCCTAATTCTATGTTTTGAGATTTAGAAATAGGAGAAGTGCATATTTTAATACTTGCTAAAGAATGTGAACACTTAACACGATTATAAAATTATGATGACTAGGATGAATATGTGGATGAACATAAAAATCCTGAGACCAAAAAAGAAATCATTTTAATCGGCACGCACAAACAACTGAGTGGACAGCAGCACTTGGGGACCAGAGAGAGACATCACACTAATTCCCTGGCCCCACCACCAGGGCTGAGCTCTCTACTTTTCCAAGTTAGATCTTTAAATACCTTGCATCAATCAATGATGGGAATGGAGGGGAAGGTTAAAGCATATTTAATTATCTAAAACCAAACTCACAGTAAAGCATCTATTAATTTTCAAAATCACAAAGGTTGCCAGGCATCCATGGAACTGCCACTGTAGAATGCAGTAAAAAAATACTGAGTAGCGCAAACAACAGGAAATGACTATTGATGGAGACTGAGCCATAGTCTGGGGTGGGTACGAGCTCCCTGACTGGAAGAAGCCCTGGACAGGAGGGCCCTGGCTCAGCAGTCTCTCTAGAAGCGGAAATAGGTCTAGCCTGGAGCAGGCGACCTTCTGTAAGGTGTTTTTGAGGACAGAGCCAATCTCCTGGCTCCTTAATTGTCTTAATAGATGCCACAGCTCCTAAAGTGCTACTGTGTCCTCCTTTTCTTTGGGTCTTGAAGGGCTTTCAGCCTCAGAGGCTCCTTTGGAGGATGAACACTACAAATCACTATCTATGAGGGTTGGGAGACATCTGGCTAAGAGTAAAGCCTTGTGCAAATAGGACTGAAGCCTGATAGGAGTGTTAAACAAGACAACACGCCCCAAATGAGGGCCCTTTGCTAGGCCCCACATCACTACAAGGAGACTCAAATACAGTGTCTGCTCTCCCAGAAATGCAATCTTAAGCCAGTCCATCAGGAATCAGCTGATCAGCCCCAGTCAGGTATCTGCCTGACAGGCCCCTGCCATCCCTAGGAAAAGGAACCTTGCAATAACCAACCTGCATATTTGCCTGGCGTTGCTCCCTTATTCCTCCTCAGAGCTCCTGTCTATCTTCTACATTGGGTGCTGCCTGACGCATGAATCACTGAGGAAAGCCAATAGGATCTTGCCAATGTACTCAGTTGATTTTTTTAAACACTAGGGAAAAAGGAGGGCTGAAAACTGGGCGGAGGCGGGGCAGGGGGCACGGTGGAGTGGAAAGAAGGGTTGCGCGTGGCAATGCAGATGCCACAGAATTACATGCTTGCTTCCCAAATCTGCTCAGAGCTGGCCTCAGGGAACCAGCCACAGTTTTTCCAAAAGTTATAAGAAAAATTCCACAAGTTTTTTTCTTTTTCTGTAATTTTTGGGAGGTTTCTTCTTACTTTTCTAAATTTGTCCATATTCTTTTTAAGTTACTTGGAAACCGTGGCATCTGCCTTCAGCAAATATACTTCAACTTCCCCCATATTCACACATTTCTCTAAAATCAAATACATGATCAGATTTAATAAAATTATTCAAGAGCTGTGCATGATTTACTTCAGGCCTTGGCTCATTTATTTAAAGCTTGTTGTGCACGGGGACAGGCTGTTATGTTAAAACCATGGAGCAGAGATTGACTTGAACACTAAACACAGTTGGACTGAATTATAATCTTAAAGAAAACTTGGTAAAAACTCATCTCATTCCTTAAGATTTGTTTGTCTCCAAGTAGTCTAATACCATGCCTGCACGTGGTACATGCTCAATAAATACTTGCTTAAAAATACATTTAACCCTGGCCAGATAGCTCAGTGAGTTAGAGCAGCATCCCTCTATGCCAAGGTTTCGGGTTTGATCCCTGGTCAGGGCACACACAAGAATCAACCAATGAATGCCTAAGTAAGTGGAACAACAAATCAATGTTTCTCTCTCTCTCCCCTGCTTTCTTTCTAAAATCAATAAATTAAAAAATACACTTAATTAAATGTATTGATTAAATAATAAATGACTACATAATTAAATAATTAAACTACTCTTCAAATTGCAAGGAAAAAAGGGAATAGTTTCACAACTATTAGAAAAGTTTGCTGTGGTATAAAAGCAATGTAAAATGCAAATCACCCCAAAACAAACATGCTCGCTTGCACGCCCACACACTCACACAACCCATATTTAAACCAGAAACTACATCTCTTCACTAACTCCTTTGCGCATGTTAATTATGTCTGAAATTTATAAGATGTTACTAATTAAAAGCTGTAATGAAAGTAACTTCAAGAACAGAGTAAGAAAAGATCAGACTTACTTATTTTCTAAATATTGATGATTTTTAAAAAATGCACTTACACCATTTCGACTGTTGACCCAAGAAATGAGGGTATGCAGTAGTCAGCGGCTGCCAGTGTATATGGTGGCCGAGCAGCAGAGTCGTCCCAGTAGATGTCCTTCTTCATCTTGGGTAAGCTCATGTGCATTTCATCCACAGCTAAAAGAGAGACCTAAAATCATTGCGACAGTGTCAGAATGCTCCAGATGTGACCTGCATAGAGGACGTTCTGCAGGGTGGATGGGATTATGGGATGGAGCACAGCCTGGTGAGTGAATATACAGATGTCTCTAGTTCTTATTCTCTGCAATCAGGGCTGCTGCAGGGTTGCACATGTTATTTACTGCAGGAGAGCAATTTCAACGTGAGGGGTAAGTGGGGCCATGAAACTGCCCAGACTGGGTGCATGGAGCCACAAGCCACGTGCCTCAGAGTGGAGCTGCTTCTTACTTGGAGGCATGAGAAGCAGCTTTTTCTTCTTTGCTCAGAGTTACCATATTGTCTAGTGGCTATCCCGACAGCCACTGCAAATCCCAGGTACTACAGGAAGCTGAAGATTCTTAGCACCCCATTCTGTTGATTCCATAAACACATTTATACTTGATGTCACTTCTTGTGGGCCTTGAGCTTTTGTTGGTTTGGAAAAGTATGTTAACACTCTCTATTGCTTGGGGCTATCATGGTCTCTCCTCTTGACTTTGACCAACTGATGCATGATGAATCCTCTGGGAATGAATCTGATTTTTACAGTGTGAGTGGCTTAAGCATTATGCTTTCTCCCTAGCAGACTGACAGTGTGATTATTGAGGGAGGTGATGGAGAGGATGTGACCACCAGATGACCCAGGAGCTGGACCCGGGTCACCCTGCTCCCCTGTCCTTGGTATGTGTGTTCTGGTCATGGTGGGAGCCGTTTTCAAGGATGCAGGCTTGAGAGACCAATGGGTTCTTGAGACGATCAGGATGATGTACATGACTGAACCCAGCCAGTCAAGGCCTCTGTGCACACTTCTGAGCTTCTGTCAGGCGGGTTCGAAGACCTACTCCATCTTGTGGTCGCCTCAGCCAAGCCTTGTATGTTAGTGTTCCCCCTTGCTCATTAAACCTGCCACCTACAAAGCTGGAGTGTCATGCCTTCTTTTCAGTCTCTCCTTGTCCTCCCTGACCCCCTGCCCCATGCCATATACAGGGGCCGGTTTGTGAACCAACAGTGACTGATGGTGAAATGTTTGAATCTATTCAAGAGCTGGGTAGGGCTTGGAACGAATAGACAAGCTGGAGGTCTTTTCACGGTCTGTGGTTCTCAGGGTAGAGAACGGTCTGAGGAGAGTTTTGCCTAAAAGGAAAATTATCTTATGTTGGTTCATCCCGGAATAATGCCTCAGGGTAAGGGCCCTGAGGTCCTTTTGGTGCAATTCAGGCAGATTTGAGATACAGGCCAGTGTGGCCTATGCTTCCAGGGTCCAGCTAATGCTCCCAGGTGCTCCCAGGACACCTGACTTGCTGGGACCTACATGGTGGGAGTTTGGGAACTCACATCAAATTGTGTATGGCTGCCACTTTATGTCACTCTTAACCTCTCTGGGTGGCAGTAGAAAACAGATTAAAGAATGAGTTAAAAGTTTGTTCTGTATAACACTAGTAGCAAAACTTACAAAGGAAACTGGCTTGAAATTCTACTTAAAAGAGGATAAATTTCACTGGGACCAAGATCTGGGACCTGTGAGGCTGCAAAAGGATCTCAGACAACACACTGAAGGCCAGACCTCCTTCATCAGTGGTTAAAGCTCTGAGGTTCAGGGCCCCATGTTCAGAGTCTGTTTAGACTTAAAACATGACAAGTAATGTGCTATTGATGTTTGTAAAAGGAAAGAAAAGCTCAGCTCACCTGCAAATTTCTGTCAATGCACCAGTTAGTTTCAAAGTCGTCATCATCTTCTCCAAAAGGGTTGATAAGCTGCTCAGCTACCTGCAGTGGAGAACACAGGATAAGTCAGTCGTGACGCTTGTGAAGACTAAGAAGGAAGGTTGAAGATGATTCCTGTGTCACTCTCTGCTTTCTTTTATCACTTTTATAATATGAGGCCTAGAGAGAAGTTTGTTTTTCTATAGACACAGACACGTATTTATCAGCAAATGAGACTCAACTCTCAGACCATGAATGATGCACCTGCGCAGGCAGGCTCTCCAAGAGATCTGTCTGTTGAGCTGATGACAATGCAGGCCCTTTGCAAGGGCCTGTTTAGGGGTCAGATAACCGATCTGCAGGCAGAGATCAAATCAGTGACTACTGAAGGGATGCTGACAATGTGCAAGGCAGGCACTAGGCGCCTTGAGGGGCGCACATGGTCTGTGCTGTCAAGGAATTTATAAAGGCCCAGGTGACAAGACAAAATGTACACGTGGGAAAGATTGAAACAGCAAAGAAAGATTTAAATCACAATGAAAGAAAATAATACAAGGAGCTTTCATAATTATTGGACATAATTTTAAATGAATGAGTCAAGGAGCTAGTAAGTCATAAAGCTGGAATTTGTCTGTCTTAGTTTTACCCTAAAGGATTTTCTGTTATCTAGTAGCTTTCTCACTGGGAAAAGTTTAGGTGGCTTCTTATCATATTCCTTCTAATAGTTGGTCACTATTATATGTGCTTGCCATGCTCCTGACTGAATAGCCTTCTTGATGAGAGATTTAACGCCAAATATGACTTACCTGTTATTCTCATTCTTGACTAATTCCCTTTGATTTTTACTATCTGGGTGTGTGTGGGGGGGTGATTTTTTCATTGGGCCTAGATAAGAAAAACTTACAAGTGTATAAAATAAAGGCACCATTAATTAGTAGTCTCTGGATTCTGAGACTATTTGGTAGAAAATCTACCTACTTGTTTTTTAGGATTTAAGTCTAACCACTTAGAGTAGCTGTTCTCAACCTTGGCTGAACATCAAACTCACCTGTGGAGCTTTTAAAATAAATGATGCCTGGGTCCCTCCCCAAGAAATTCCGATTTAAAGGGTGCGAGGCTGAACCCAGGCGTCAGTGTTGGGTAAAGGCCCTGGGAGATTTTACCTGTGGCCAGGGTTGACAACCACCATCTCCCTTATTCTGAGGGACAGCCCTAGGCAGGGCCCAAATCAGCCAGCCCCACCCCGTATCCACATCAAAGTCCCTTAATGCGAGTTCCAAGGGGTTACCTACATGTTCTTGCCTCGCGTTTTCCTTAAATTATATGGGCCACTGGGTGGGTCTTGGAAACATTTTTGTTGTACCCAGAATGTCACTTTTATGGGATCAGTCCTGCATAGAGAAGTAGGGTCTACAATCAACCACCAAATGATATCTATGTCTCTGAATAAGCTCTCTCACAAAAACATGTTTTAGTTTCTTAGTGAAAAATGGAGGCTCCATTTCTAGCAAATGACTGAATAGCATACTCTTCGTAAGGATAGGTGGACTTTCTACACTTTGAAAAGACTTAAAAACATTAGAATGATCAAGAGAAGACAGCTGTTCAGAAACTGAGATGCAGCCTGTGGTGAACAAACTTGGTTGCTGGTAGTTGTCCATCTCTTAATGGAGCTAAGGTTGTCTTCCCATAATTTTCCTTTAAAAGTATTTTATAAAAGGAAAGAAAATTATTTTAGAGAACATGTCCAAAGGCAGGCACTAACTGTTCCCTCTGAGGTGCCCGAACACCTCACATGGACACAAAGCAAAGACTAAAAACCTCAGCACAACTCAGGGAAAAAAACAGTAAAACACCAGAATGATCAAGAATTTGGGCCAATTTTGGTGATTTTTCTGTTTACAAAAATAGAATCTACTCTTTGCTCTAACGGGAAATGAGAGTGATAGTCTCTCTTGCTCTTTCTGTGTTCTAACTGGGTAAAAAATAATGAAGAGTTATTGCCATCTGGTTTTTGCCATTTGTAAAGAATATGCCTTTACTCTTTGAAGTATAATTTGAAATGCCAACGTAATTATTTTTTCTGGTTGAGATTCAGACCAAAGAAAGTAAAGGGTCTGCAGGGAAATGCTGCTACCACCTGGGAGCCCCACTGGTGCACTCCAGCACGAGGCTGGCTGCTGGGGAGGTCAGGCATTTGGAAATTCCATGTTATTGACGTCATCTTCAAGCTGTCATTAGATTTCAATTTGCCAAATGTAGCCAAAGTCTCCAATATTTTTTCATCACATACTGTACTTCTCTTTTGGAAGTTCCCAAAAGAGAGGGAAGAATCAGACCTCTGAGAGTTACACGTACATCTAAGGGAGAGGTGAGAGGAGGTGCAGGTGGGAACAAATAAAATTTCACACCGATGATTGGACAAGTTGTCCTCACTGTCCTGACCTGATTTTAATTTACTGGCAAACCAGATGGTGTCATTAGCTCTGGTGTTTCTGGTTTTGATTTCAATGAACTCTTTTCTTTCTTTCCTTCCTTCTTTCTTTCATTCTTTTCTCTCTTTTTATTTATTTTTAGAGAAAGGGGAAAGGAGAGAGGAAGAGAGGGTGAGAAACATCGGGGACTGAACTCACAACCCAGGCATGTGCCCAGACCAGGAACCGAACCAGTGACCCCCTTGCTTTGTAGGATGACACCCAACCCACAAAGCCACACTGGCCAGGGCTTGATGAATTCTTTTCTGAGTCTCAGTTCTGGTTTTGAAAAGGGGATGCATTTACTGTCGTGGAACAGCTAGTGGGATTTCAGGGAACCACAGCTAACTATTTATAGGATCGAGAAGAACCAAGATAATAATACAATATTAAAGCTTAAGGCTAATATACAAGACTTCTTATTTATTCTCTTTCACTGCCTAGTTTCTTATTGTGGTATAAAATATCAATGCAGGTACAGTTATTATTTTACTTACATTATTGTAATCCCAATGGGAGCACACAAAGACTTCAAAAAATCAATAGCGGTGAAAGAGTCTTCTTATCTCTTTGCAAAAGTGAGCTGCTTCTCTTGCTGCAATATGGGGCTCACCCACATCCCTGACACTTTAATCCCTGGTTGAAAAGTAACAACATCTCTGAGCTATGAATATTAAATCTACCTGTGACTCACTCAGGAATGATTTGCAAGACTCAATGAAGGACCAGCGTGCGGAGTCTGGAACATGACAGAGGTTACAGGGGGGTCTCAGGGCCCTGGCACTGGTGCCTACCTTGAGCCATCCTGCATAGAAGAAGAACTGTAGAAGGGTAAAGATTGGAATGTAAAGGTCTAAGTCATGTCCCGCGTAGCCTACGGTGGGATCCAAAAACTGGCGTCCGATCAGGCACGCAAAGAAGAAGGTGTAGACGGCCAGAGTGACAACCTGGAACAGAGAGAAACCCAGTGAGAGCACGGCACTGGCTGCCCCAGCAAGCACTGCAGTGGGCGTGAGAAACAAAAGTCATGTGCACGGTGTGCGGTACCTGCGTGTACACCAGTGGGATCCCAACCCAGTCGTAACCGAACAGGAGGCTGCACCAAGAGCGGTATCGGTTCATCTCCTAAGCCAGAAACAGATAGACCATGATTTACTGAAGTGATGGGTGTGGAAGGACTAGGAGTGTGGCTGTGGCTTTTGTGACTACATCTGGAAAATGACGGGACTGACTTTGTAAGGCTAATACATTGGTTCTGAAGGCCACACGCAAGGAGAATTCTGCAAATAACACGCAATGAATGTCATTCAAAAATGTACAAAAAGAAGTACATTTGAATATATATATTTTAATATTAAGATAAATCAACACTTTAGGGAAGTATCTCCTACCGAATCCATATTTTCCAAAGTGATGTGTTCTGAAGTGGTGATGGGAAGGCAGTGGTTAATGTTGTAAATAAGTCATTTCTAGCCATTTTGGTAAATTACGTGGAGAGCAGATATTTTTGTTGTTTCTCCCTTTTGAAAACATGCTTACTATAGATCTTAGAAAAAAGAAATGAATCAATCCTAACTCTCATTCCCCCCAAATGAGATGCTTGTAATTGACAGAAAATCTGTCTTTCTTCGGAGCAGGAAGGACTGGCAGTCATTGATTTTTTCCCCACTGTTGCACACACATTGTTATCTGAGACCCAAAGGAAGAGCTCACACTCATTTGGGAGCTGTTTTAAAATCCTTCACTCCTCTTAGCCTGACTCAGGCAGGAGACTATTACGGCACAAACACCTCTAGCCCACACATTGATTTGTTTCTCAGGTGAATTTAGGGTTATTTCATTGAATAAAAACACAACTTTATTTCCTGGAGCATCTGAAAAGCTGGCCTACCCTTGAAATATTCCAATATGGGGAAGAGACTGGGGAGGTCCTGGATCCAGGGATGCACCAGATCCTGCAGCGCCCTCGGCAGGCATGGCGAGTCACTCAAGGGACACTTTCTGACAGAGCGTATTACAAGCCTAATTCTGTTTCATACAGAGCTTCCAAGCAACCACCGCCAATCAGTCTGAGTTAGAACCTGTGTGCTGTGCTGGTCCTGCATGCTGAGGGCTCTGAATTAAACAAAATGGATTCATCCTGGTCCAACTGTCACAGCCAGGTCCCTCTTGGTCTCTGATTGGCATTTTTTCTTTTGGCAATTTACGATGTACTTACAGTCATCAATGATTGCAGATCAACACTGTCTCTGATTCTACCTTCCTTCCGGGCTTTAGCGGCCAGATTTCCAAACCAGATGAATGGAACCCAATATTTCAGATGAGGAGATTTGAGGTGGTCAAATAATTTTCTTTCATCTGCTGTCATAAAACCTTTACACAAAATAAAAATAAATGGATTATACAGACTTAGTTACAGTACAAAAATCCAAAAGGCCCAAAGGAATATTAATGGGGACAGGGAGTTTCATTTTCCAAGCCACAGAGTTTCCCTCTCTGAAGGAAATCACTACAACCAGTTTGTTGCGTATCTTCCCAGAGAAACATCACAAATTTCATACAGACCTAATTCTGAAAAACACAAATGGCTTTATATTACATACATATCTACCATTTACTTCTATTTTCAGTTGTATCTTAGAGATAGTATTTGTTACTATATAGAAAGCAGGATCATTCTTTTTTATGGCTGCATCCTAGTTAATTGTATACAATATTTATTTAACTAGTCGCCTTTTGAATAGACATTTAAGTTGTTTAAAATGTTTTGTTATTAAAAATGATGCTGCCATGACTATCCTTGTACTTATCCCTTTGACTTTTTAGAAATATATTTTATTGATTGTGCTCTTACAGTTGTCTCATTTCTTTCTCTCCTTTATTCCCCTCCACCCTGTGTTCCCCTTCCCACCAGCATCCTCCCCTTAGTTCACTCTCCATTTCCCATACTATTCTTAACCTCCCCCTGTCTATTTTGTATCTACCATTTATGCTTCTTATTCCCTGTACCTTGTCCTTCATCCTCCTCCTTCCCCTCCCCCACTGGTAACCCTCCATGTGATCTCCATTTCTGTGATTCTGTTCCTGTTCTAGTTCTTAGTTTGTTTTGGTTTTGGGTTTTTTTTTTTAGGTTCAGTGGTTGATAGCTGTGAGTTTGTTGTCATTTCACTATTCATATTTTTTATCTTATTATTTTTCTTAGATAAGTCCCTTTAACATTTCATATAATAAGGGTGTGGTGATGATGAACTCCTTGAACTTGACCTTATCTGGGAAGCACTTTATCTGCCCTTCCATTCTAAATGTTAGCTTTGCTGGATAGAGTAATCTTAGATGTAGGTCCTTGTCTTTCCTGACTTGGAGTACTTCTTTCCAGCTCCTTCTTGCTTGCAAAGTTTCTTTAGAGAAATCAGCTGATAGACTTATGGGAACTCCTTTGTAGGTAACTGTGTCCTTTTCTCTTGCTGTTTTTAAGATTCTCTCCTTCTCTTCCATTTTGGCTAATGTAATTATGATGTACCTTGGTGTGTGCTTCTTTGGGTTCAACTTCTTTGGGACTCTCTGAGCTTCCTGGACTTCCTGGAAGTCTATTTCCCTTGCCAGATTGGGGAAGTTCTCCTTTCTTATGTTTTCAAATAAATTTTCCATTTCTTGCTCTTCCTCTTCTCCTTCTGGCACCCCTATGATTTGGATGTTGAACATTTAAAGATGTCTTGGAGGTTCCTAAGCCTCTCCTCATTTTTTTTGAATTCTTGTTTCTTCATTCTGTTCTGGTTGAATGTTTATTGCTTCCTTCTGCTCCAGACTGTTGATTTGAGTCCCAGTTTCTTCCATTCACTGTTGGTTCCCTGTATATTTTTCTTTATTTCACTTTGCATAGTCTTCACTTTTTCCTCTATTTTGTGACCATACTCAACCATTTTTGTGAGCATCCCAATTACCAGTGTTTTGAACTCTGCATCTGATAGATTGGCTATCTCATCATTGCTTAGTTGTATTTTTTCTGGAGCTTTGATCTGTTCTTTTCTTTGGGCCAGATTTCTTCATCTTGGCAGGTCCGTGTTGTAGTAGGGGGTGGAGTCTTAGGTATTTGCCAGGGTGGGGCAACCCACATAGCTGTGTCATGGCACTGTATGTGGGGGAGGGGTCCCAGAGGAACAATGCTGCTTATTTGGCTCTCTGCCAGCTTTCAGTGACTTCCCCTGCTACCCACAAGTAAATTGGGTCCTTCTGGTGCTGATTCTCAGGTGAGTGGGCTTGTCTATGTTCTAGGACCCTGTGGGTCTCTCCAATGAACTCTCCTCAGAGGCTGGTAGTTTCTCCCACCGCCACAACCCCCACAGATTTTTAGTCAGAGGTTTTGAGGCTTTATTTCCTCACGCTAGAACCCTGGGTTGTGTGATCTGTCTTGCTCCCCAGCTGTTCCTCCTGGTTTATCCGCATGCAGATGTGGGACCACAAGTCTGCCAGCCACTGCCTAGCCTGCCCAGTCCTCCAGCCACAGCCTTGCAGCATGCCCTCTCTGCCCTGGCTGCTCGTCTCCACCCCTCCTACCAGTCTGAATGAATGGTTCTTCTTTAACCTCTTGGTTGTCAGACTGCCATACAATTTCTATTTTCTGGCAGTTCTGGTTATCTTTTGTTTTTAAATTTGTTGTTGTCCTTCTTTTGGTTGTGCGAGGAAGCAAAGTGTCTCTACCTATGCCTTCATCTTGGCTGGAAGTTTATCCCTTTGACATTTTAAGTGCCCTTTTAAATATTCATTATGATTTAGTATAAGTAGTATTATCTGAATTAAAGTTTATTTCTAAAACCAATATCTTATGAGATAATAATTTTGAGTTACTTTCGCCTCAGCAATGCAATTATTTATTTATGAGATTCTGATAACACATTTAGATGAAAATCTACTTTTGCCCTAATGTAACACATTTTTTGTCCTTAAATGTCTTCATCAGCTTACGAATCTGGCCATCCTGTTTAAAGACTGAGTTTTACTTAAGAGGTGTTGTCACAGCACAAAGAAGTCAAAGGAGAAGTGGCTCTCATTTTGAGAGTCACCAGTTCATAGAGCTTTGGAGTCATCTAGATTTTGATACGACCTAGGCCAGTGTGTTTGAGAATAAGGTCCATGGATCATGGGCACAGGACTCAAGTATGACACCCAGACCTAGAGGGCCAGGGACCCACCCTCACCTACAAAGTCACTCAACACGGCAGGACTTCTGGATCTAGGCCTGTACCTTAGAGTCTCATGTGGATACTTTTAGGAAATACCAAGGCATTGGCCTTACCCCCAGAAACTGATTCAACTGATGCAGAGTGAGGTCCAGGCATCAGCTTTTTAGTCTTTGGTGACTGAATGGAACTGGGTTCGGGAAGCTGTATGTTTACCAAGCTTTGCAGGAAATTCTGACTTACAGCAATGTTTGAAAACTCCTGCCTCACTGACTGAAGATTCTATTTGTACTTGAAATAAACAGTAACAACTACAAAGCCAATATCTACTAACAGGAGACTAGTTTTAGATAATAGTCAGGTTATTTATGTTAGCTTAGAAGGGTTCTGCCCATGCCTGGGGCATTAGATTCCCTTTGGAGGTCAGAAATAAAAATAAGCCTGATCATCTTCTTGTTTCTTGGTGCATCTTAAAGTTGTTGCATGAGCCAGATAATTGTTTTTTTTTGAGACTTGCAGACCATGATTCTTATTGTAAGAAGTTAATAGATAAACTTGACCTGTCTTGGCTCTCTGCTTAAAGACTTGTTGCGGCACATCATCCTTTACCTGGAAACTATTCTCAGACATTTCATATCAATTATCCAACAGTTATATTCTTGGGATTATAGTGTAATTTTTAAAAAATAACCCCATTTATATACTGGCTGCAATCCTTATCATTCAACCAAAGAATAATGTTACCTCTGGTTATTTTTTATTCAGGAGTATGGATCAAATTGTGCTGGCAAGTTCTCCCTTGGTTTCTTAGCCGAAAGCAAATGTGAAGAGCAAGGGTTTTTAGTGCAAATGCCAAAGCTAGCGTCACCCTCCCCACCATATAGCACACTCACCGCTGATTGGAAGGGGACATGCAGAGCAAGGAAATCTGGTGGTTTTTAATTTTAGCCCAAGTTTATTGAGTACTTTGCTGTGAAAGATGAGTGATTAACCAGACATTAATATGTCCTCCAAGAGTGTACAGGCAGACTAATTTTTGTTATTCCCTGCAGGGTCACATGTCTTATCCAAAGTAACCCCATCTTTGGAAATTGAGTTTTTGGTCCATTGAGAGAAAAATCTCTAGACTGTTTTGCTCAAATCAATTCAAAGAGCATTTGCTATCAAATGAAATGCTATCCTCATCAGCACTTCAGGCCATTTTAACCAGAGACCGATGATCTTTTTCAGAATGTGGTCATTATCCTCATCTCTAAGGCTACGTGAACCACAGGTTTTGACTTGCTACAAATAGGCAGCACTGTCAGTTGGCTGGCCCTCACATCACCTCGCCTCCTTCACATGCCCGTCTTCATGCCACGCTCCCTCAGGCCCTGTCCATACCCCTGACATTGCTGTTTTATCTTGCCATTGCGCCTGCCTAGAGTTTCTCATGTTAATCTTTCCTTCCATCTTTCCGGTTGGTTCAGCTCTGCTCAGCATTTTTCCTACTGCTTATCCCAAAGAATCTTCCTTAATATCTCAAATCAGAATAAAAATATCTACATACAGATACATATATATGTTTGTATTTACTTGCAACTTGAATTGTTGTTTGATGGAGTAGGATCTGCCACTTCAAGGCAACATTTTATTGTCCTCAAGCCAAAGGGTCAATTACAGCCATTGATAAACACTATTCCAGTTATCATAGATTTTGTCTGTGCAGTTGATTTATTTATCCTCAGTTGAAGCCGAAGCAGATGTTTTCGCCTTTAAAGCAGAGCGTGCAAATGAGCCTCTATTACCAGAAGAGCTAAAAGCTCTGTATCTCGAAACTTGAAGGCGAAATGGTTTTGTTGCCAGTTCTTTCTGAAAGAGAAAGTTGGGCATTCAGCAACCGAGCCCTTCCCAGAAAGATGATTTTTTTCAGGAACTTTGCAAGGTGCCTGGCTCATTTTCATCTTTGTATTTTCCAAACGAATGGAACAAAGCCACCAGACTCAACTATAGCTGTCCTTTAAATTCAATGGGAGAGGTTTAGAAATCCCTGACAAGTGGGAAAATCAAGAGGAAGCAAAACGAGATTGAGAGAGAGGTGGAATCACATTGGGAAGACATTGTGTAGCGCTGTCTGCCAGGCATTTGTTCCTGTGAACCACAGTAAGGTATGTGTGGCTCAGAAAACAATGATTGACTCTTCTTTAGGATGTTCTCTCTGATGTTTTCCACTCCATTCCGTTCTACTCCATTCCATTCCACTAAAAACACTGGTTGTAAGCCATTAACGTGATTTAAGAACCCAATAATAAATTACAACTTATCGTTTGAAAAGCTCAAAATAGGGTATGGTTGAGTAAAATCAATTTCTGGAGCAGCAAGGCTGAACAAACACAGAGAAACTCCTCTGTTTTCCTGATATGAGCAAAACATCTCTAGTCAGCCATACTCCCATCCCTAAACTAATATCCTATTTGGCAATCCACTGCCTTATACACATGACACACAGGAAATATCACACACCTGCCCAGGGGGCCGAGAATTTCATTTGCTCTCAGTAAGTAGATGTGAAGCGATTTGCAGACGAAGTTGAGGATTTAACATGTGTGCCCTACAGCAGCGGTTCCTTAATTTTACTGCATATTAGAATGGTTTGGGGAGCTTTAAAAACTGCTGATGCACCCAATTTCTATTGACCCTAATGTCTGGGAATGGGAGCCAGACATCAGTATTTTTAAAAGATATCTAGCGGCGATTCCCATTTGCAACATAGTTTGGGGGCAACTACTAAGTTGGGCAAAGAGTCATTGGGCAAGCAGGCCATTGCAGCCTTTTTGTCTGGGTCAGCCTCCTGCAGTGCTGCTGGGCGCTTCTTTAAAATGTGGATTCCCGGGTCTTAAGCCCCAGGGATTCAGATTCCGTAGGTTGCCTGGGAACCTGCAACTGAAATATGTACCCTTGATAATTCAGTGAATATAGTCTATGATCATACCTTGAGAAACAGTGAGGGGATAGCCTTGATTTAACTCCTAAAACAGAACCGTGGGGAGCCTTCAAACGCTGGCCAGCTGAGACTGCCCGTGCACAGCATTAACTCAGGGAGGGCTAGTTCTACCGTGCGTTTTCTCTCCTGTGCAATGCAAGTGCGTGTAGGTGAGTCAGGTTTCACTCACAGGATGACGTTCTGTCTGTTTTGGGCTCATCATGTGAGACGATAGGGAAACTGACTCAGCCTATAAAAGTTCAGCCAACAGAGGAAAACCTGGCACAGCTGTGATACCACTGTCCCCTTGATCATCTCTCCTGTGACACAGAGCAGAGGGAGCTTTCAAAGAGCCCGAGATGCCCAGAGCCATGTAATGTGCCAGGAAAAACTTGAACGGAGACCACTGGGCAGAAAGTCAATATTACACAAAATCCATTTGATTTTACTTAGTGAGAGAAGGTCACCGATTAAATGATCTAAATGTGCCAGAATCTCAAATGGGGCTAGCCTTCCAGCCCGTCCATCTAAAGTTGGAGCTTTTATCTCAATAGCCACTTGACCATTGGGAGCTTGCTTAGTTGTATTAATGTTTGTTAACAATAAGCACTGACAAATATTCCCATCACAGAGCTCCCATCAAGCTCTTTCTAGTCACAGAAGAAGCTCAAGGAAATTCAGGTAGAGATTTCAGGGCTCTAGGGAAAGTAAAGAATGTCCTTTCCTCAACTTTTACTATCCTCTAACCATTCTTGTAGGCACAGAAAGAAATTATCTTAGAGAAGTGGAAATGCAATATAGAGATGAAATTAGCTGTAACTATACTTGTGCTCCTCTCTGAAATGATTCCTGTAAGAAAAGATTTGTAATAATTTTTACTGATCCTTGAGGACAGGGGCCATATCTGTCCTTGCTTACAGCTGGGCCCTAGGGCCCAACACAGTGCCTGGCATGCAGTACACACTCAATAAATCTTTGCTAAATGAGCGAACACACGGCAGATTTAGCAACAGCTTTAGTAATTTTTTTAGAGGAATGTATATAATTTCCCACTGTCTATCTTTGTGTGGTAAGTAAATTTTGAAGAGAAACCTTTTCTTCTCCTGATCACTGTGAAACACTAGATAAAATATTTCAGTCCAGTGTCATGCTGTGATGTAAGCACCCGATTAAGGCCGTACTTGAATCAGCAAAGATCTGAACTGTGCACCTGACTTGGATGAGTGACATCTTCCAAGGCAGGTGATTGGAATTATTAGATTTTTCCAGGTCAGGTTTGTAGGCAATATGCGGAATAACAGTGACTGTATTACCATTCTTCTGCTAAATGACTGACTGACAACAGACCAGTTCAGGGAATTTTCAGCATAATAGACATTATTTAGCATTCAATTGTTATATTTCTATTTTCCTGTGAGCAGAAATGAAAAACCTTTATTTTTAAATTGAGAAACTTCACCTGTAACATCAAAGCATATGTATCCGCCCAGGTGTGTGCATTTTGGTCCTTTTCATTTACCAGAGTGAAGTAACATGACTGTCCAGCTTACAAGCAAAGAAAGTTCAGAGGTTAGCAGGGGAGTGACCTCTAGCGCATCAGGCTTTAGTCCAGTGATTGCCAGTTGCTATAGAAGAAGACACTGCTCTTCATTCTCTCTGCATCCCCTACTCATTTCCTCATGGCCAGCCCTGAATCTCTGTGGCAGGGACCCTTCCTGAAGCAAGAAGAGGTTGAAGGGAAACCCCGATTACCTGAAAGCCCATTGTTTCTCAGAGTGGGATCCAGGGACCACCTGCTTCAAAGAATCCAGAAGCTTGTTAAATACATGTCCCTGGGTCTCACTGACCCCAGAGTCTCAACCAGAATCTCTGGGTGGTGTTTTGGAATCTACATTTTTAGCAATATTGACTTTTAATAATATTTAATGCACACTGAAATTTGAGAACAGGTACTTTTCCAGACAGGTGATATTATGTAGGAGCGTCACCTGACAAGAGGTGTTTTTCTTACCCTTACCCTTGTGTCCTGCCTCTGCCCTCACCAGTTTGGTGCCCCTGCACTTTACTTCTTGGCCCTTTCTGCCCTCCAGCAGGGCAGGTGTCCTGGCTCTGGGCTCAGGGGATCTGCCAAATATTTTTCTCCCTCCCTGGACTTCCTGCTCTTCCCAGAAACATTGGCACAGGCAAAAGACAGTCAGAGTGTCGGAGGCACGTGTCCAATGGGAAGGCTTGGAAACGGACCCAACGTGCAGACTGAGTCAACCTTCTCTACTGCAGAAAGAAGCAGGGTGAGCTGATGCTGCCCGTGGACAGAGAGGGGCCCACCCATGTCAATGCCCACCCACGTGGCTGGCTGTGGAGCAGCCAGGAAGAACCCCACTTCTGAAGTGGCTCCTTTGGCTTCAAGGACCCTGGCCTGAAACCTTTGTTCTGCCATCTAACACACAAACCTGCCCCTGGGGGCACAAGCTGTCCCACTACCCTTTTTCCTGCTCTTGCAAGAAAACACTTAGGAATGAAAAGGGAGCAGTAGGGACCTTTCTCCTGCAATAATCAGTGGTGACCCCAGAGGGCGCTTGCAAAGGCTTTAGCCCCCTTCAGTCTCCTCAGTTCTTTCCTCCTTCAGCCTCTCTGCACAGAACGATCCTTGTATGTTTAATCAGGTCTGGTTCAAATCCCCTGGGCAGTAGTCTCTGACCAGACTGCTGCCCTAAAGCCCCTCTACCATTCTGGAGCCTTTAGCATGGCTGAAAACTTGAATTCACTCTTTCTTTCTTTTTTTTTTCAAATTTAATTTTTATTTTTAATGATGGGGTGGGGGGGAGAGACAGAGAGAGGAAAACATTGATTTGTTGTTCCACTTACTGATGCATTCATTGGTTGATTCTTGTATGTGCCCTGACTGGGGATTGAACCTGTACTTTGGCATATTGGGACAATGTTCTAACCCACTGAGGGACCTGGTCAGGGCCTAATTCACTGTCTGTCTTAATCCTTGCTACTTTGTTAATAGTAAGGAATTACTTGATGGTTGCCAAAACCTTTGACCCCAGGAGTGAGAAAAAGGTTTTCAAAAATAAGCATCCCAGAAGAGACTCAATACTGCTCAAACTTCAGTGTGTAACAAAGCAGCATAGGAGCATGTTTAAATGCAGGTTTCCTAGGCTTTAAATCCACTGGTTCTGATTCAGTAGGTCTGAGATGGGGCCCAGGAAGATGCATTTTAAATAAACCACTCAAGTTATTCAAGATGTAAAGGGCCTGTGGGTCTGCGGATCACACCTTGAGACACCCTGGTTTAAATACACTTAAAGGAGTGAATGACTGATTCCAGACTCCTTTGGAATGGTTAGGGGTATTCCAATATTCCAACTGCCTTTGAAAGCAAAAAAGGGTAGACACAAGTACATGACGGGCATTTGCACAAATTTGACAAGGAATAAGGTTTGTTATTATAAAACTGACACCTGAAGGAAATGCAGTCTCGTCATTCTCCTACTCACCTCTCCCTCCCTACTTGCCCCTCAGACCCCGAGGACAGCTCAGCCTTCTGGAGCTCAGGTCTGACTGGGGGCTCCCAGACCTCTGCATCACCAGCCACGCTGGCATCCTCTTGATTTGCTTTTAATATGAAGATGACGCTAAGGGAGCAGGATTTGTTCTGAGCATTGGGCCTGGTGTCTGGTTCCTGTCAGAATGCACTCCCTTCGTTTCAAGGATGCATCAGGACTAGGGAAACATCACCTTTATTCTTCCAAGTAAAGTTTAGCTCTCACTCATCACTTCGGAATGGGTCTAACCTTTCTCGTTTATTTTTAGGTCTTTCTTCAGATGTGCTCATTCTTATTGCATTTGATTCCTATAGACATTAGGGTAAGAAAAGTAAGTTATCACGTAGCATTTTCAACTTGGTCATTCTAAAGAAGTATTCAACTTTTAAATTTGAAAGAGCTGTGGTAGTTAATTTGTTTAAAGTTCCTACTGGCTTTACGTCATAATACATATACACCAGTGCCTTTGCCAGGCCATTGCTAACGTCCACCTGAATTTTTTTACTAACTCATTGTGCCCTGTTACTTTCTCACGTCTGCTACCCCAACAATATCTTCTGCACCCCTCCTCATTTATTTCTACCTTGACTTTCCCAGCTTGGTGGGCATTTAGTTCAAGGAGACCTGGGATGCCATATCAAATGAGTCTTCTAAAGTGACCAAAGGACTATGTCACGCTGCTATACTAGATGATTTCATTATTACTAGTAAGAACTCATGTGACATTTGCCATGCGCCAGATATCTCCCTAAACCCTTTGTAAATGGGGACTTATTAATTGTCACAAGCCAACAAGGTATATGAAATAGGTGGTATTATAAGTTACTATAAACTCATTTTAGGGATGAGAGAACTAAAGCATAGAAAGTAAGTCATCCGAGGTCACGTAGCTCGTAAGAGAGTAGTGGGGTAAGAACTTGAACTCCTCTGTGTTCTCAGTCGCTGTCTACACTGTCCATCTAAGAAGGCAAAGCCAAACCCAAGAAAGCCAGAAAAAAACCCTCCCAAATCAAACAAAAAATACTATTCTTAAAGAACAACTATCTTCAAGGACATTTCAGAGGAAGCAAATAGACGAAGCAGCCTAGTTTGAGAGCATTCTCAACAGAAAGATGGAATTGTTGCGTGATTCTTTTATCTTCTGGACATTCATTAGTCCACTTCAACAAGCTATTAGATCCATTAACAAGCACCTGGCACAACCACCAATATTTACTCGGCACATCCTGAGAATGATCTCATTTAACCCTCATCCCACCGAAGGCTGCCTAACTCACAGCCTCTTCACTGAATATTAACACACCGGGGAGAATCATCCTTCCAACAGAATTTGCACTCAGCGTAGTGTGTCAAGGAGCCGGGATGGAATAATTGCGTCTACTTTGAGGAAGAGGAGAGACAACAGACCCACTGAAGCAGCCTGTCACTGCCACGTCTCAGGGTCTGCCTGGATAAAAACTCACACCGCTGGTTCCTACCAGAATCTCCTTATGTTTTGGGAAAAGTATCAATGTAGAAGTTCTGAGCCTGAATGATAACTGTGTGCTGTGTGATCCAGGACAGATCATAAGCTCTCTGAATCTGTTTCCTTCCTTTCTCATTTTTTTAAGGTCCAAGGGAAATAATATTTATGAGAATGAACAGACTGTAATGGGGTAGAAAATGTCAGGTAATATCATAGATGGTTTAAATAAATGTTATAATAATTATATTTACCTAAAGGCCGTGTGACTGCCGCTTCTCCTCTCCCTCAAGTAAACTTTTTGAGGGCAAGAACCACGTCTTACTCATTTTTGCCTCTTAGAACTGTTTCTGGCACATAGTAGCTAATCAATAAGTGTTTCTCGCTGAATACATAAATAAAAGGGATTTTTCAAAGGAATGGGGAAAGTTCCCATCTACGCTGAGTGGCGCCCATGGAAGGAAAGGCCATTCACAATACCTGCTTCAACCACGTGGTCCATCGTTGGAAACCTTTTGTACACCGCTGTGCTCACCGAGCGGAAGATGAGCAGGGACGTGAGATTGACGTAGCGCATCAGGGTCCTCCTGAGCAGGCGCCCATGCTCGTCCCTGCCGTGCACACTGCTGGAGATGAGGAACATCAGCCTGTCTGGCCAGGGCAGGTTCACAAACTGGTTCCACCATCGGTTCACTACCAGAGTGACATAAAACCCTGTAGAATAACAGGAAAGCTATAGAGCAATTTCCTGGAGCAGACACGTCAACACTGATGCTTTTAGCAGAATTTTAGCCTTTTTGGGATTGGGGGTGTGAAAATATGTTGTTATCCATACCTTATGATTTTGCCCTCCAGAAAAATAAATGTAATTTGTGCCTGGCAATGCCGTGGCACCCAATAAGCGGCTATTAGAACTCAATATTGACAGCAAAAATGGAAGGTTAGTGAAGAGAAAGCTTCATTGTCCAAGAGCAGATTATTACCTCAAACTTGTTTGGTGTTAATGTAGCAAAAGCAGCCCTGAAGGCGAACCTGATGGGTGATTTTTGTTCTATTGCAAGCGGTGGCTTTGCAGGCATGCCTCGCAGCTTGGAAGCACTCCCATGCAGAGTCATCGGTGTCATCCTAACGGAGACAGCTGGGTGGCTGCAGCCTGCGTGTCACCTATACTTACCAAGCACAAAGGTTACTGGAATTTGTTCAGCATATCTGTCACAGTAAATTGATAATTTTTCAAAGTAACGTTTTTGGGCTCCTGTAAGTAACAATCTGGAGCAAAAATAAAATGCACAGCCCTTTATGATTTTATACTTCTGCACCTGCTTTGCAAGTGATATTCAGTGCAAACAATTAAGCACAAATAATTTTTTTAAGGAGCAATAACTTTTTCTTTTCTACTAAGTTGATGTATCTCAAAAGTTGAATATTTCAAGTACTAACGTTTGTAGTACGTGATTGTTATTGGCCATTAGACAGATTCATTAAACATTTTATTTTTAAATACTTTAGATTTTTAAACTTTTATACAATTAATGCTTTGGA
>VMDR010011644.1:0-28078 GCA_007922815.1 Macrotus californicus | reverse complement strand
AGTACTGGAATAAAAACAGACACACAGATCAGTGGAACAGAATAGAGAGCCCAGAAATAAACCTATACCAAGTATTAATAGAGATTCATATTTGACAGAGGAAGCAAGAACATACAACGTGCTAAATAGTTTGTTCATTAAATGGTGTTGGGAAAATTGGACAGATACATGCAGAAAAATGAAACTAGACCACCTTCTTCTACCACATACAAGAATACATTCAAAATAGATTAAAGACTTAATATTAGCCCTGAAACCATAAAAATCCTGGAAGAAAATATAGGCAGTAAGATCTCAGACATTGCTCATAGCAATATTTTATCTGATGTATCTCCCCAGGCAGGAAAAACCAAAGAAAAACTAAATAAAAGGGATTTCATCCAACTAAAAAGTTTTGCACAGCAAAGGAAATTGCCAACAACATAAAAAGACACCCCATAGAATAGGAGAACGGGTTCACCAATACATCTGATAAAGGGTTAATATCCAAAATTTATAAAGAACTTAACAAAGCTCAACACCCAAAAAAAAATCAAACAATCCAGTTAAAAAATGGGCAAAGGACCTGAATAGACACTTCTCCAAAGAGGACATACAGATGGCCGGTAGACATGAAAAGATGCTCGGTGTCATTAATCATCAGAGAAATGCAAATTAAAACTGCAGTGAGATAACCATCTCACATCTGTCAGAATGGCTATTATCAATAATAAATCAGCAATCAAGAGCGGGAGAGGATGCGGGGAAAAGGGAACCCTCGTGCACTATTGGTGGGAATGCAGACTGGTGCAACTACTGTAGAAAGCAGTATGAAGATACCTGAAAAAATTAAAAATGGGCCTGCCTTTTGACTCAGCCATCCCACTTCTGGGAATATATCCAAAGAAGCCCAAAGTAATTCAAAAGAACATAAGCACCCCTGATCTTTGCAGAGTTATTTACAATTGCCAAGATAATGGAAGCAGCCCAAGTGTCCATCAGTAGATGAGTGGATAAAACAACAATGGTACATATACGCAATGGAATACTACTCAGCCATAGAAAGGAATAAAATTTTGCTCTTTATGAGAATATGGATGGACCTGGAGAACATCATGGTTAGTGAAATAAGCCAGTCAGAGAAAGGCAAGTACCATATGATTTCACTTATATGTGGAATCTAATGAACAAACTAAACAAGCGAATTAGAGACAGACTCATAGATAGAGAGCAGGATGCCAGCCATTGCACTGGGGAGGTTAGATGGTAGAGGGGTCGAGCAGAAAAAAGGTCTCATGGGCATGGACAACAGGGTGGTGATTGCAGGGAGGAGGGGGATATATGGGGGTTAAATGCAACGGGAAAAATACAATAAAAATTAAAAAAATAAAACATACATAATTCCACTCTTCTATTCTCATTTAGAGAATGATTCCCGAAGACATCTTTGGGAATCCTGTCATGATGGTCCACATTTTGTTGTTGTATTTTTTTATTGTAGAAAATACACATAACAAATTTTAGTATCTTAGCCATTTTTAAGTGTATAGTACAGTAGCATTAGTATATTCCCACTGTTGCACAACCAATCTCTAAAACGTGTTTCACCTTTCAAATCTGAAAATCTGTACCCATTAAGTAACAACTCCCCGTCCCTCCTCCCTCAGCCCCTGTCTGCCACCGTTTTACTTTCTGTTTCTGTGAATTTGACTAGTCACTGAGTGGAGGGAAATGGTACTGCTATTTTGTGACTGGTTTCTTTCACTTAGTATTACATCCTCAAGGCTCATCCATGTGGTTGTGTGAATTGGAATTTGTTTCCTTTTTAAGGGTGAATAATACTTCATTGTATGTATATGCCACATTTTACTTATCCAATCATCAACCATCAATAGATTTTTGGGTTGCTTCCATTTCTTGGCTATTCTGAATAATGCTGCTGTAAAATTGGAGGTAAATACATCTCTTTGAGACCCTGAATTCAATTCTTTTAGATTCTTTTCATTCTTTTGATAGTGCCTTTTGAAGAGCAGAAGTTGATAATTTTGTCAAAGTCTAACAAATCAATTTTTTATTGATTATACTTTTGGTATTGTAGCTAAGTACTCACTGCCTAATCCAAGGTCACAAATAGTTTATTCTACATTTTCACCCAGAAGTTTTATAAATTTAGATATTATAGCTTGGTCTATGACTCATTTTGAGTTGTTTTTGTGGTGAGGGGTAAGAGTTAAGGGTCAGTTTTTGGCAAATGGATATCCAGTTGTTTCAGCGCCATTTGTTGAAAAGACAATCCTTCCTCCACTGAATTACTTTTATATTGTTTATGTTTTTGAGATAGGATTAACAGAAATGGTTTGGGGATATGGATCATGAGGGAGAAAGAAGAATTAAGGGTCACTGGGAGTTTTGCTCAAGCAACTGGTTGGATTAAGATGCCATTTTCTTTCTTTTTTTTTTTTTTTGAGGGAGAGAGGAAGGGGGACAGACAGACAGACAGACAGACAGACAGACATCTCTGTGAGAGAGAAACATTGATTGGTTGCCTTCTCTGTCGTACGTTATGTGCCCTAGAACCCGCAACCTGGGTATGTGCCCTGACCAGGAATTGAACCCATGACCTTTTGGTCTATAGGACACCACTCCAACCAACTGAGTCACCAACCAGGGCTCAGAGTGCCATTTTCTAAGAGAGGGAACTCGTGAGGAGAACAATTTTGGAAGATGGGGGTTCAGAGTTGTTTTAGAGAGCTCCATGTGGCATATGAGCATTTGAAAAGGAAGCAGCTGGACGTGAGTCTGGAGTTCAGGGCAGAAGTAAGGGCTGGAGATATACCTGTTGCAAGGCATTGGCACAGAGACAGGCAAGTAAGGTGACACTGAGACTGCAGTGATAGAGGGCTCTGAGGCAAGAGTGTAGGGGAAGCAGGGAAGGACTTATAAAATATCATATAAGTGGAGCTTAAAGGGTGAGTAGAAGTTTGTTAAGAGAGGATCTGGGGAATGGTGTTTAGGGAAAGGATCAGAATGCACAAAGGCTTAGTTAGGAGCACAATATGCAGGGTATTCAGGGAACTGCAGATAGTTTGGAGCAGTCAGAGAAAGGAGGATAGGAGGGGAGTTTGGAAGAACACAAGGTCAGTTCAGGAAGGGCCTTTATTTAGAAAGAGGAGTTTGGACTTTCTCACATAGACATTGAAAAATGTTCTGTAAGGCAGTGACTATTCCTTCTTCCTTCGATGTTGCTTCAGGTAAATGCCGTGGCCACAGCGAGAATTAGAGGCCATGAGATGGGAAGCAAGAAGGTCAGTAAGGAGGTGCTTGTTACTTGTGCGATGCTGAGTGCCTCAATGTGGCACTGGTAGGAGGGATGGGAAATTAGGGGAGATAGTGAATCACTTAGGATGAGCACCCTCCTCTGTTAGTCACCCCTCTCTGACTCACTAGTAAGGCTGCCCTTCCTCTGACTTGTAGGGTTTATCCCCAGGGATTCCCTGATTTGCTCAAACCCCACGATTTAGATGAATTTCTGTGTACTTTGGCTTCCTCCAAACCTGATGTGCAATTGAGATCAAGACACCTGCTACTTCCTTCTCTGCCCAGGAAACACGGGTGCCAGCATGGCAGTGAGGGGCACCCAGACACCAGCTGTCTGTGGACTGGTGTTGGGCTCGAACCTTCATCCATTGGCTTAATCTGTCTGGACAGGAATACAGATGTGACGCTTCTTTTTCACTCTGAAATTTCTTTATAATAATAGTAGGAGTTTAGAGAGGCATTTTTATGGATTAGACAATCAAGGCAATTTGTCTTTACAAAACTGAAAATGTAGAGGTCCTCTTTCTCCTGTATATATTACACATGCTTACTTATTAGAGGCAACAGTCTCTGCTTGTAATTAAGCTGATGTTTATGATGGGCTGTTTTGTCATGCCAGGTTGAGATGATATAATGGAAACTGGAGTAAAGAGAAGCCTAATGTAACAACACTGACAATCAGGGTTGAGAGACCCCCAGGGAAGGCAGTGTGGGCTTGGTATGAGTGGTTGGAGGGAATCGTGGAGCCATTTTGATGTGGAAAAAGGGTTCCTATAATGCTATGTGAAGAAAAGAGCATGGGTTTTCAATCTATCATTTTCACGTTTGAACCCTAGCTCTGCCATGTATTGCCTATGTCACCTGGGAGGTTACTTAAAGTCTCTGACTCCTGAAATAGGGATAATGATGTGTAACATGTGAATGGCCTAGCACAGTACCAGGATATGTAGTTATTTATTATCTTGATCTCTCCAGCATGGAATTCCAGATAGGAGTGGGTATTGTTAAGGTGCTTGCCCCAGTAACTTGCATAGTGAGCAAGTCAGAAACCTTCAGGATTGCTTTTTAGAACCGGCCTACTTATCCTAGAACCTGTTTGCAAGGCTAGCCTGGCCATGGCTCAGATAACACAGGCATGCCTGTGTTATAGCAACTTGGGCTTGCTGGATTACCAGTTATTGCTCAGGTCTCATGCTTCATAAGCCTTCAGGGGCAGGAAGCAAGCTCCAGGAAGCTGGTGAGCTGCCTTTGAAATTCAGTAGGAGGAACATGACCTTGTTGGACAAGGATGCCACCTCTGGAGCAACTAGCTGCATTTTAAAGGATTTTTATAATTCCAAACTGATACAGTGTAATTTTCCAGCTCTGCAGGACTCAACATGCAAACCACTGTCAGTCGTTTGGCTTCTGGGATTTGCCAAACTGTGTTCATGAATTCAGTCTACTGCCATGGATGATGAGCTGAGTGAAGCACACAAACTGTGGGTGTGCAGACTCAGAACAGTGAGCAGCTGCAGGTGAACAAGGCAGAGATGTCCAGAGTGCCTGTCTCTGCTGGTGAATGGCTGCTCTCAGGGACATCTGGAATCCAGAGGGTGGTACAGTAGCCTAGGAGGGCTTCTTTGCATGCTCTGGACCTTAGCTTTCTCAGTGTCCGGATTCAGGGTGTCTCGGGGCAGAAGCTTTTGGAATATGGTGTTCTTAGTGTAGGTATGTTAGGGTGGGGGGATGACATTGCCAGTCGTCTCCCTTTTTTAATTCCTGGATCAATAAGTACCTACCATGTGCAAGCAGAGAGGGGGATGGGGAATTAGGTCCTCCAGGGTCTCCCCGGGAAGTGGAGGCAACAAGTATTTTGTGTCTTCAGTGGCTAATTCTTGAGCAGGTTTTCAGAGGGCAGGGAGTTACTGTGACCTAGAGTTGTCAGGGAAGCTTCATTGCAAGGCTGGGGTTTGTAGGAGGATTCCTTCTGGTGTGGCAACCAGGGAGGAGTCCCAGTAGGTCAGCAGTGGAACCTAGGGCGAGCTGTTTGGAATAATGAATGGACGAGTTTGATGTCAGGCATAGGGTGTCAGACAGAGTTCTCAACATTTTAGGCCAGATCATTCTTTGCTGTGGGGCTGTCCTGGCATTGTAGGCTATTTAGCAGCACTCTAGGTCTCTCCCCACTACATGGCAGTAGCAGTCGCCTCCAGCCCCCACGGCGTGACCGCCAAACATGTCTCTAGACTTGCCAAACACCTCCCAGGCAGCAAAGTCACCCCGAATGAGAACTACTGGTCTAGGGGATAGTCAGAAATAAGTATGAAAAGGTGGGCTGGGCCAAGCTGAGGAGGACCTTAGGTTTAAGGTTAAAAAAATTCAGACTAAAACTCAACAACTAAAAAATCAAATAACCTGACTTAAAAAATGGGCAAAATACATGAATACACATTTGTCCAAAGAATGGAGCCACCTTTTCTGCCAAGGGTCAGAAAAGTTGATGCAGCTGCCAGGTAACATAAAGGCATCAAGCAGGCCAAGCTGAAGACAGTGGTTGTTTAAGAAGCTTGTGTTGAGCCCAAGAATGACCCCTACCTAGTTACCCCACTTCACTCCGGCTTGCAAACCTTACCAGATAACTTATCACCTAGAGAGCTTGTGAAAACACAGACTGCTGGGTCTCACCCCGAGTTTCTGATTCAGCTGAGGCCCAAGAATTTGCCTTTTTAACAAGCTCCCAGGTAATACTGATGTTACTGGTCTGGAACACTTTGAGAACAACTGCTATACCTAATTTTAAGTCATTGTCAGGGCCAAAGAAAACAGTTTGCAGGCTATAAGTGTGCAGTGACTGGCCTCTTCCTAGCACAGGTCAGAATCCTGCCTTGGCCCCAATCTAAGTAAAAGAGCTTTGTAGGGAGGGCTTCGAAGATTAGAGGTGCTTGCTTTTGGCCCAAGATGCTTTCAGGAACGCCTATTGGCTCCACCTCCAGAACCTCCTCAGTGCTGGTTGCCTGTGTCTCTTCCTCCTTCAAGCCTCTTGAATTAGATGCCACTGAAGAAGGACAGGCTGAGAATGTTTCAAAAACGCACAAAGGCATTGAACCTATGAACTTAACTGTTTGCTTTTGGAGCATTCCCTGTTTGCACTCCTTGCTCATAAGGGCCATTCAGAACAAAACATGAATTCCCTGGGGACTCTCACCATCCTGTCCCTCTGTCCACAGTAATAGCCATTCTCAGCAGGACAAGCACATTTGGTCTCTTTTACTATATATTTAAAAGGTATTAGCCAAAAAGGCTGGACGGATATGCACATAGCCCTCCTTGGGTGACTGGCATTTTCACTTGTAAGGGCTTTTCTCCTTCACTCCTGGAAGGCCAGAGCAGGAAGCAGCTTCAAAAGTCATTTTACCCAGATTCCTGAGGCTAGAGAGGGCGATAAGGGGCTCAGGATTACAAGACCAAAAAGGAGAAGAGTCAGCTCTGAGACTCTGGTCTTCCTAACTGAGGTAGACTGTGGATTCAAGGACATACCTATTGTGAAGGTCAAGCTCTGGGTCTGGAGGTCTCAATGCCTTTTTCATCCACGCAGGATTAATTCCCACTGGATGTTTCCTTTTCCTCTTTAGTATTTCACCCCCACCCCAGTCTGATGGTTATCAGCTGACCCCAGCAGGGCCCTAACCCCACCCCAGTTTCTGAGCTCATCCTGCCTGGGCAGGACATTTCCTCATTGCCTCAGACTTTGTATTTCCCAGAGAAATAGGATGAAATTGTGCAGGCTTACCCTGAGGGAGCTGTGTATGTCAGCCTGGTGGCCTGGGTCTGGGCCCCAGACAAACCCTTAGTGGGGACTCCATGCACCCTGGTTTCCTGATTGGTCCCATGCTCTACTCAGCACTACCTCCCCTGAGGCTGGGTGGGAGATTGCCTTGCTGAAAATCAGTTCAAGTCAATGGACTTTAAGATTTTTTTATCCTATTTCTCTTGTAGACTCCCTTTCTACTTCCCAAGGTTCGTATTTCTTATCTTCTCTCGCTTTCTGTCTCCCCCATCTCCGCCCACACCCTCACAAAGCTCAGCATCTCACCGCAGACTTCATAAAGGAGACAAGGACTTGGAAGGCATTGGACTGGAGCTTCCACATATTTCCACCCCTCGATCCACAGGCTCATCTGCAGTGGCGCCCAGACCCACCCCTCTTGAGCCTCCAAGGGGCTGCATCCCAGCCTCTCACCTTCTCAAGAACCTCCCCCTGGGGTCATTCCCAGCAGTATACGGATTCTCTTTCTTGTCTCTTGTCCTTAAAAAAGCAGCTTGAAATGACACCTCCTCTGTCAGCTCCTGCTCCGTTTCTGCTCACTGTCCTGGCCAAATGACTTAGAAGAGCTGTCTGCGTACACTGCCCCCACTTCCTCACCTCCCTGTCACTCTCCTACCCTCTTCAGACGCCCTCACCATGCCACCCCACAGCTGTGGAGTTCACTAGAAGCTTCTCTGGTGTCCGGTCCTGTGGACATTGTGCTGTTCTCATTTTGTCTTCTTAGCAGCATTTGGCACCCTCTCCTCCTTAGTGACAGTTTCTCTGGCTCTGAACACTGCACTCCTCTGGATTCACCCCCTCAGATCAGTCATTCTCTGTGTTCCTTTCTGTTTATTCCTCTATATTCTTGTCTGCACATTGGATGTCCCAAGTCTTGGGGCTAGACCTTCTTTTCCATGTACACACTCTTGCTAGGTGAGCTTACCTGTTGCCAAGCTTTAAATTCCATCTATATAATGATGACTTTCAAATTTCTCTCTTCAGCTCTCTACTTGAATTTTTTATCTGAATGTCCTACAGCTATCTCTGAACTCTGATCCTCTTCCCAGATCAATTTCTCCTTAAGTCTCTCCACATCTCATGAAATGGCATCCTTGTCTACCACTTTGCAAGACTAATGCTGTGGGAGTCATCCCTGATTTCTCCCTTCTATTACCTTCCACTTCCCTTACTCCTCAAGTCTTACCAGTTTACCTCCAACATATGTCTCAAATGGATGCCCGTCTCTCCACCTGCCCTGCCCTTCTCCCCTCCAGTCCAGGCCACCATCCTCTCTTTCTTGACCCAGGACAATAGCCTCCTAGTTGGTCTTATACTTCCACTTTTGATCTCCATTCTTCACACAGCACAGTGTTTTAATAACTAATTATTTCATGTTACTCCTCTTCTTAAAACCCTTCAGAAGTTCTTCATCATCTGTAGAATAAAACCCTCAATCCATACTACGCCTTATAAAGAAGGCTCTCTGTGATCTGGCCCAGCTGTCTAATTTTCCAGCCACATCTTGCACCCTCTTCTTGATCATCTGCCCTCCCGGCAGCCATTTCCTCCCATCTTCCACTCTAACAGAGTCCTGATTATGTTCAGGTGGGGGGATTTTTTATGAAAGAGGTGATGACATTTTCAGGGAAGGTGAGCCCTTCTCCCCTCCACAGGAGGTGACCATGGTTAATCTAGGTTAATCATGGTAATGCCAGCACTCTGTTGCCAGTGACTGGAATGAAGGTGATGTGTGATTGTTTCTGCCCCATGGGACTTAAGAGAATGTGTATTGGCAGCTCTAGGAAAGATGCGCTGCCCTCCTGACAGAGTTATGCCTTGCATCACGCTCCTGCTTTTCAGATGTTGGTGGGTGAGGACGTGGTGCCTGGACACTGTGAGAGGACACATTGCCACACACTGAGGGTGACAAATGGGAGGAGCAGGTCCTTGAAGACATTGGCTGAGTGGCAGAATCCACCCTATAAATTTGACAACCTCCTCTTCAGTGGGATAAGAAGTGTCTTTATGGTTCCCATCACTTTTAGGAAAGTTTGCTGTTGCTTGCAGCCAAATCCACCCTGTCTGAGGCCCTTCCTCTCACACTCTGCATTCTGCTCTTGCTGGTCTTTCAGCCCTTGCATATGCCAAGCTCTTCCCTGCCCCAGGAGCTTACATATATTGTTCTCTCTGTTTGGAACTTCTCCACCTATTTTCCACACCAATGTTTATTTATCCCTGAGTTTCAGATTGCACTTTCTTACATATTTCTAGTTCTTTTCGGTTTCATTCATGTCCTCTAGCACATTCTGAAATTATTTCTTGTGTTTCCCTTTCTCTTCCCCTCTGGACTGGAGGCTCCATCAGGGCAGAGACTGTATGTCTTGTTCACCACCTCAGCCCAGTCACCTTCAAAGCACATCACAGAGAGAAGGTGTTCACATCCTGCTTGCTGACTCATCTGATCCCCGCTCATCTTCCCACCTTCATCCTCTGCTACTCAGTGACATCTCATACTTTATTCTCTAGCCATACTCACCTATTATATTATAGTTTCTAGAATGTTCCTTAATCTCTCTCTCTGGACCTTTGTGTATGCAGCTCAGTCTGCCTAGAACATCTCCCTTGACCCAGACACATCCTACTCTTGCACAGGTCTCAGCTGAGGTGCCACCCCTTCCTGGAGCTCCCTCCACATACCACATGGTCTCTGGACCCTGTTCTCACCCACCAAAGCACTTACCAGACTGTACTGTAGGTCCCCAATTGTTTTACTTCCCTAGACTCTGAGCTTTTTCAGGATATGCCTTTTTTATCACTATTTTATCACTGTGTCCCTAACACCCAGCTCATAGTAGGTACTAAAAGAATGGTGGTTGAATCATTTCCCTTGACTACTATTTTTGAGTGCACATTGTGTGTCAAACATTGAACTAAGTGGTCAGGATGAAAGATGAGTAAGAAATTGTCTGTATTCTCACATTCTAGAAAGGGAGACAGGTCTATTAACCAGGAAATAGAGTACAATATGATGAGTATGGGACAAAAAAGGGAACACAGAGATTGGAAAAATGAATTCTGCCTGGGCAGCAGGCTATAGGGTGTCAGGTAGAACATCAGAGAGGAAGTTGGAGGAGGAATAGAGTGAGGTTCAAGCCAGCAAAGTTATTTCCAAAGAAGAAGAATGGATATACCTGTGTGTGTGTGTGTGTGTGTGTGTGTGTGTGTGTGTGTGTGTCTTTGTTTATAAGTCTGTATCATTTTATCTGTCTCTACAAAATATATAGAAGCAGGGAGCTTTGGAGGTGGGAAGGGTATGTGTAGGGAAGGTGAGAGGGTAAGAGGGTGGGATGAGAAGGGGCTTCAGCAGCTAGACTTGTGTTTCACCCAGTTCTGACCTTACCTGGTGCTTCTTTATGATACTAGGGGGCCCCTGGACCTCTGGACCCCTGGCCTACATAGTGGCCACTCCCAGAGCTGGGGACACATCAGCCTCATGTAGGCCAGTCTCAGGTAACTTTGTTCCTGGGGCCTCTGGTTGTCCGAACTGTCTTCATTCACCTTGGAGGGTTGACCCCCTTCCTCCTAGGTTGCAGTCTGGTTCTGCTCCTTACTTGCTGTGTGGCCAGGAGCAAGTCCTTTCTCAGTGTGATAGCGTGATGCTACTTCCCTCATAGGGTCTTTGGGAGCACTCAGTGGGATAGTGCATGAAAGCACCTCTCCCAGGACTCGACACACTGGGAAGTCCAGTAATTGCCAGTTTCCTCTCCTTTCTTTTCCCTTCTTGGCTGGTTCTACCCATCAGCTGTTGACCTGGCCCTGCCCTCTGCCCCAGCCCTCAGCTCCTTCAGCTGGGCCCAGAGGTGGGCAACAGAGTCTCTGTGTAACGTAAAGGCAGTTTCTTCAGCTGCTGCTTTTAAGGAATGAAAATAAAATTGCCTCTCTGTCTTTCTTGGCTGCCTCAGCCAAGGGTCTTGCCATCATTTTTATGTTAAGGAATCTGTGGGAGTCCTCCAGGTTTTGGGCTGTGTGTGTTTTGCCTATTTCCCACCCTGTCTAATTTCCTAACACAGTGCAGCATTCTAATTTTTTCTCCAAGGGTGTGAAGAGAAAAGGGAAATTGCCTCTGTGCACAAGTCTCCAACGGCTTCTGTGACATCCCCCAAAGTTATTCACTAGACCAATTAGAAACTGGCTTCCCTTTTAGGAACCAGAGTGTCTTCCCACAAAGATTCCGTTTGGGGCATTAATTACTGCTTGATGGGATGAGTAAAGACATTATTTTTTCTACATTTTATACACAGACTTGCTCATGCAGTGAATGTTGGATGAAACATCTCTTTCCTCAGAGATATTAAGAACTGGGCACCTCAGCGACAGATTAAACAGCTGTTTGAGCTACAGACATTCCCTCCTGCCCTTGCATGGCCCTGCAGTTTGAGCTGGTCTGGGGTCAGAGAGAGTGGGTCCTTCCTGGGATCTTTCCTGCATTTTCTACTCTTTTGCAATCAAGGTGGAAGACACCTTGACCATGTAGTCTGGCTGAATAAAAGAGACAAGTGTTTACTCAGCACTTGCTTCAAAGGGAAGCCCTGATGCACAAGCACTTTCAGCGTCTCTGTGATTTCATGTTTGCTCATGTCTGATTGGCTAAAGGAAGTTACATGTCCAAGCCTGGATTCTAGGGTTGGTGAACAAGACCTCATTGATGGGAAGGGCTAGAAATACCATTACAAAGGGCGTGCACCCAGGGGTGGGAAGTCTTTGTGCTTTGTGGTCATTCTGTAGTCTCCCACATAAGCCATTTCACAGTTCCTGGTCCTGTATGCTAAGGGCTTGGAGAGGGTGGGTCTTACCGATCCTCAACATCTGGACAGGATGTCACCAAGGTTGTTCCAACTAAATGTTTCTTTCTTTTTTTTTTAAACATACAGTGAAGGAGAAAATTCAAAACAAAATAATACCTCCCTTTGATAATTTATCCACGTTCTCATAACTGATGAATTATCTCTCATTGTTTTTATTTCTGGGACCAGTTCAGGTTTGGCCTTGGTAGTAGGAACTGTCCCAGATCCGTGTCTTACAGCTGCAGGGAAGAAACAGGAGAACAGATCTCTGCCCCATGCCTTAGCCCTTCTCTAGGGCTCACAGTGTTACCTGACGGGGACCTGGCCCTGAGCGGGTCCGCCTGGGGCCAGCTGTACTGTGTGGGATCTTGACTTTGTGTAGGAAAGATTTCACAACATGAGTCTAGATGGCTATGAGGTTACATTTATTAAAACTTTTATCTCTCTCTTGCAGGCAGGGAGCTTAGGGGAGGTCTCAGGAGAGATCCCTGTAGAATGTGCATCAGTTCTCCAGGTGCGCCCTTTCAGGGTCCTGGGCTCCACTGATTGGTCAGTGACAGGGCAGGGAGCCTTTAGTCATTGCACCTGGTCCTGGTGTTGCCCACCTGGTTTTGCTGCTTTTCTGGACCTGGAGCTGAAACACAACTGAGGCCTGGATTCTACTCACCAAGGAATTCTCCTGGCTTCTCACTGTCCTGGCTCAACAGGATGCTCAGGTTTCTCCCCTTGATCTGGGAAACAAAGACCAGAGTTTCAGGCTCTTTGGAGCAGGGAAGGTTCAGATGGATCAGTGCAGTGATTGAGTGTATGTTTTGCCAGCGCTACCTTCGATTCTGTATTTCTGGCCCTCCAGCCTGCGTCCTGTACTTCTAATTCTAAGGCTAGAATCAGAGGTTTAGTCGTAGAATTAGTCTCAAAGCAGCCTGCCTTCAGTACAATTGGGGCGTGGACCCCAGGCCTAGATGCAAGGTTGCCCTGGACTCTGCTTCTACCGGGGAGAGAACAGGGCAGCAGGAGGTATAATCAATCCCCTTGGGCCTTTTTCCAGCTCAGCCTTCTCTGGTGAATCATTCCTGAAGCAAGTCAAATTCCGCAAGGTTCTCCAGGCCTGATGCCCTCTGGTGGAAGGTTCCAGGGAGGGTGGTACTGTACCTCTGATTCAGGTAGAAGTGCAACTGGTGGCTCCACTTGCCAAAGTGGGAAGGGAGGGGGATAAGGGGAAACCCTCAATATGGGGGCCTGAAGCTGTATAGCTGAAGGCTACATCACTGAAGGCTGCATCATTTGCCTTCAGAAAACAGAAATTCTTTGAAGCTGCTCCTCTCCCCAGTTCCTCTCACCCACCGGAGACACCCAGGCCTTCCCTGCCCAGCTTGCTGGTTTTTCAGCATGGCTGACTTCTTAGGCACTGTCAGCCTTTATGGGTCCCATTAGCACAAGAGAATGAAAGGTTTTATTACAGTGGTTTTTTCCTCTCTGTCTTTAAAAGAAAATAAAGAAAAAAAGTGAAGAGTTTTGCTTCAAATTAAACAAATGTCAAATCAGTTTTGGTTGCTTGAGTAACAGCCTTCCAGAAACTGTCCCTCAGCTGGGGTTTCCACTCTTGGGGACCTCCAGGAAGGACCTCCTGGCTTTTGTCTACTCCTTGAATAGTGGGCTGAGGAGGGATGGGGGTATTCATTTTACTTCTCCAATGGGGACTTCAAGAAATCCTGTTCAGGGCTCCAGGAACCCCTCCCAAGAGGGTTGACAGGGATTCTGGGAGCCTCCGACAGAGAACATTTTGTGTAGAGAGTGAAATGGGAGGTAAATCTTTGGCTTTCATCACGTTCTCAAAGAGGTCAGTGATGCTAGAAGTGGTTAAGTGTTAGTGAGAACTATCCTAGCTCCCTCATTGGGGACAAGAAGAACCTTAGGCCCACACGGGGCAAGCAACTTGATTCACATCACACGGCAGTTCAGTGGCTTTTTGTTTTGAGGAGAGGTGGGCAGTAGTGAGGAAGGGAGGCTTTCCTCCTTTGCTGGCATTTGGAAGCATCTTGTTTCTTAATTGCTTGGGTGTGGTGTTTGTTTTTTCATTTGTTTGTTTTTGTGGTTGTTAGAATCACTCTTAAAAGTAAAGGAGCTCAGATGAGTGAAGCAGTTAGGAATAAAAAGGCTTAACACGTGGGGGAAGTGGAAAATACAAAGCAATTGAGGACTTCCGGCCAAGATGGAGTCATAGGTAAAAACCCTTTGCTTCTTTGCACAGCCAAAAGGAGGATAACAATCTAAAATCAATAAACAACCAGAAGTGCCAGAAAATCAAACTACATGGAACTCTGACAACCAAGGAATTAAAGAAAAAGTCAACCAGAAGAACCAGACTGGTGCGCCAGGACAAAGAAATATGCCCCAAATGAAAGAATAGAGCAAAACTTCAGAAAGAGAGCTAAGTGATGAGGAGATAGCCAACCTATCTGATGGAGAATTTAAAGCCCCAATAATCAAAATGCTCACAGAACTGATTGAGCTTGGTCGAAAAATGAAAAAAAACAAATGAAAGATACCCACAATGAAATAAAGCAAAATATTCAGGGAACCAACAATGATGGGAAGGAAACAAAAGGGAAAAATAAACATCCAACTGGAACAGAATGAAGAAACAAGAATTCAAAAAGTGAAGAGAGACTTACGAACCTCTGGGACAACCTGAAACGTTCCAATATCCAAATTATAGGGGTGCCAGAAGGAGAAGAACAACAGCAGGATATTGAAAACTTATTTGAACAAATAATGAAGGAAAACTGCCCCAATCTGGTGAAGGAAATAGACTTCCAGGAAGCCCAGAGAGTCCCAAAGAAGTTGGACCCAAAGAAGAACACACCAAAGCACATCATCATTAAGTTACCCAAGATTAAAGATAAGGAGAGAATCCTAAAAGCAGTAAGAGGAAAGGAAAGGGTTACCTACAAAGGAGTGCCCAACAGACTCTCAGCTGATTTCTCAAAAGAAACCTTACAGGCAAGAAGGGGTTGGCAAGAAGTATTCCAAGTCATGAAAGGCAAGGACCTACATCCAAAATGACTCTATCCAGCCAAGCTATCATTTAGAATGGAAGGGCAGATAAAGTGGTTCCCAGATAAGGTCAAGTTCAAGGAGTTCATCATCACCAAGCCCTTATTGTATGAAATGAAAAAGGGACTTAACAAAGAAAAAGAAGATCAAAAATATGAACAATAAAATGACAACAAACTCACAACTATCAACAAATGAACCTAAATGAAGAGACAAACAACAAAAACAAAAACTAAGCAAACAACTAGAACAGAAACAGAAGCAGAGAAATGGACATCACATGGAGGGATTTCAGTGGGGAGGGAGGAGGGAAGAATAGGGGGGAAAGGTACAGGGAAAAAGAAGCATAATTAGTAGGCATAAAGTAGATGGGGAGAGATAAAAATGGTATAAGAAACAGAGAAGTCAAAGAACTTATATGTACAACCCATGGAATGCTGGAGGGTTGTGGGGTGCAGGGCAGAGGGGGGATATAGGGGAAAAATTGGGAAAACTGTAATAGCATAATCAATAAAAAATACTTAAAAAATAAAATTGGCTGTCCATTGAGATTGAAAAAAAAGAAAAACACACACAAAAAAGCAAAGCAACTGTGAGTTCGGAGTAAAACTGACTCAAAAAGGGAGCAAATATGAAGCTGGGCCGTATGGTATTCCTCGTTCAGAGTTAATGAGATAGGAAAAAGGGCCTGCTGCAGGAGTGATTGAAAAATCCAGGGCAAGTTTTCCTATTTTGTTTCCTGAACAATGGGGCTAAAGAGTTGCCATTCTTTAGTGAGCAGCCCCAGGCTTGGCATGTCCCCTAACTTACGGGAACCTGGAACAGAGAAATGGACTCAGTTTCTGGGCCCTTGATTTTGGCATTTGATTTTGCCTGGGTTCCTCTCACCAGCTGAGTCATCAGCTGGGTCCCCTGGGGTTATCTTCCGCTCTGCTCTCATCCTGCTCTCATCCTGCTTTCTCCTTCAGCAGCTCCCTGATTTCTAGCTTGCTCCACTTAAGGGAGCCCCTGGGGGCCAGCCTCATGCAGATAGGCCCCTCCTTTTTCTTTGTTACCTTTGATAAGACCTGGATCCCCACTCTGGCTTCTCTTTAATGATGAGGATATTGAAAATATCTTTTGCCATTCTCAACTGATAAGAGTTTTTGCTTCCTGGGGCAGACTCAGTTGGATAAGTAGAACTCGGTTATCACCCTGCAGGCTCCTTCCAGGTCCTGCAGTACAATCCAGGGACTACTAGGCCCCTTCTAGGAGTGGGTAGGTACCGGCCTGTAGAGGAAGGAGCTGGCCTTAGTATCTTACAGACATTTTTTCTGAGGCCAGCCTCATCATAGTCTGTAGGGGGTGAGCATTGATAGCCCATTTGCAGATGAGAAAACAAAGGCCTAGAGAAGTGAGGAAGCATGCTTCAGTCCTACAGAAGGAGGCTTGAACATAGAACTGTCTGGACCCAAAGCCCATTGTCCTGATTGATGCCCTTGACTGGGTGTAAAGGTATCGGCTGTACCTTACTTTTCTGACTGTTTTCATTAGTATCTTGTGAATACTAAAGATGTGTGCATTGTGTTTAATGTTAGCTGTGGCAATAGAGGCCTAAAGCAGAAGAGAAGGAGGAAGAAACCTGAGGAATGATGGGGAATCTTCAGAGCGGAGATCGTAGATGGCTGGGCTACCTCCTGCCGGCAGATATGCTTTGTTTATCCAGAAATGCTTTTGCTTCGAAATGACTTTGAATGCCTTTGGTCGGTAAGGGCACAGGCCTACCTTTCACCATTGCCACATGCCTGCCCAGGTCACACATGTTTTATTGGCTTGGTTGGCTCAAGAGAGTTATTCTGCATATTTCTTCCCCATTCTGTGTTCACTAACCAGGTTGGTAGCTTACCATCGGCATACTCACATCATGGACAGCAGAAAGCACTGCCAATCAGAGCTTTGTGTTTGTTTGTTCAGTTAGTTGCTTACTGGCTTACCTGCATACCACTGCCCCTAGGGATTTGCTTTTCACCCTGCTCTAAAAGTCTTTTCAATTTGTTCTAGGTATGTTCACTGGAGTTGGTTAATTTAATTTAAGATATTTTCTTTTCACAACAATCCTGCTGGGATGTCACTGACCACATTTTGAAGACAAAGAAATGTTTATGAGGGGTAGGGCCAGAGCTGAGATTCAAAGACAAGTCCTTTGCCTTCAAGCTCAATGCTTTTTGAAGGTCTCACTCCTTGGTTCTCAGTGGGGATAGTTTTGTGCCCCCTGGGACATTTGTCAATGTCTGGAGACATTTTTGGTTGTCACAAGTCGAGGTACCATGGATGCTGCTACACACCCCACAGTGTACAGAACAGCCCCACAACAAAAGATTATCCAGCCACAAATGTGAGTAGTGCCCAGGTGAGGACCCTTTGTTACCAAACAGCAGGCCTGACCTGAGTGGGTCTGCCTGCGGCCAGCTGTAATGTGTAGATTCTTGATTTCATGTAGGAAAGATTTCTCAACATGAGTCCAGGTAACTATGATATATTTATTAAAGCTGGGGATGGTAAAACAAAGAAGGGCTCAGCACAGAAGAAGCAACAGGGGAGCCTAGGTGGGGCTGCTTTGGCTCTCTGGAGAGTCAGAGTAAAAGGGGCTTTGGGGACAGGATCAGAGTGTTAGCCCAGAACAAGCTGCTGCTGCCCATTGCTCTCATGGGGTCTCCTTAGAGTTTAGGAGATGCACACCTGTGGGGAAAGAAGAGCGGGAAGAAGGAGAAGGGAATGAATCGGGTTGCTCCCCAGAGGGAGAACACACACTAGGTCCTCTTTCTTTTTTTTTTTTTAAAGATATTCCTCTGGAAGTGATTTTTTAAAAAGATTTTATTTATTTATTTTTAGAGAGAGGGGAAAGGAAGGAGAATGAGGAGGAGAGAAACATCAATGTGTGGTTGCCTCTCACGTGCCCCCCACTGTGGACCAGGCCCTCAACCCAGGCATGTGCCCTGACTGGGAATTGAACCAGCAACCCTTTGGTCTGAAGGCTCATGCTCAATCCACTGAGCTATGCCAGCCAGGGCTGGATCTTCTTTCTTGAGGCTCTTATCTTTCCCTTGCAAAAGGGAGTCTTGGGAGCAATCTCAGGGGAGGGTCTCAACAGAATATGCATTAGTTCTCTAGGTGTACCCTTTCAGGGTCATGGTCTCCACTGATAGGTCAGTGACAGAGCAGGGTATCATCAGTCATTGCAGCTGGCCCTGGGGTCGCCTACCTGGTTTTGCCACTTTTCTGGGCCTGGAACTGAAACACAACTGAGGCCTACATGTTGTCTCTAGGGACATGTACCTCTGCATCTGGCTGTAAATCGCTCAGCCAGTGTGTTCAACTATCAGTCTCAGTTTCCCTATTCTAGTTGCCAAGGAATTCTCCTATCTTCTCACTATCCTGTCTCATCCTGGCTTAGCTAATGGCGCCCCCTTGAATAGTTTCCTTCTTTTTCTTTCTCAGGAATAGATGAACTAAATAAAGGTAACCTTTGTTTTAGTCAGAAAGGAGGAGCATTATTTAGGAAGAGCTGACTGTCCTATCAAGGCAGTTTTCAGAATGGGGCTGGGGTAAGCCCTGGCTGGGCTGTGCCCAGTCCTGGGGGTCAAATCAGCCAGGAGAGGCTCATGGTTATTACCAAGCAGAGGGATCTGTGACCTTAAGACAGATGAGGACATGGGAGGATTTCACAAGAAAAAAAAGTGTGTGAGGGGCGTGGGAGTGATGATAAGGAGCAGAATGAGCTCTTATCTCAGGAAGGGGCCAGCTAGACTCTGTTAGTTTTCAAGTCTGAGCTGGAGAAAACGTAATCAATATGCAGGTGAGAGGTTTAGCAGGCTGCATTGGTGTTTCCCAAACCTTCCTCATCATCAGAATCGTCAGGAATCTTTAATGAAGAAAAAAATGCCAGACCTCAACCTAGACTTCATTAAAGTGGCCAGGAGTGAGACCTAGAATTATAAATTTTTTTAAATTTTTTAAGTGATTCTGATGACAGGGCAAGTTTGGGAACCACTGGAATAGATCAGCATGTTATTTATTTGTCAGTCAGGGCTGTTAAACATCCAAATGAGTATTTGAAGGAGGCTAGGAATAAGCACTCATTCCTGCAACCAGTGTTTGAAGGCTTGCCACATTCTAGGGACTGCCCAGGCTTACTGCTGGAGAGTGGGTAGCCCTGTCGTCCACGAGCACACAAAATAGAATTAGGTACCAGCAACAAAATCTCTCTGAGCCTCATTTCCCTCATCAGCTAAATAGAACAAATACTACTTAGGGTACAGGGGCTTTGTGAAGTTTATGTAAAAGAGCAACATGAGCCCTGGCTGGTGTGGCTTAGTGGACTGAGTGCCCACCTGCAAACCAAAGGGTCTCCAGTTTGATTCCTGATCAAGGCATATGCCTGGGTTGCTGGCCATATCAGGTCCCCAGTAGGGGGCTCATGAGAGGCAACCACACATTGATGTTTCTCTTCCTCTCTTTCTCCCTCCCTTTCCCTCTGTGTAAAATAAACAAATAAAATCTTTAAAAACAAAAGAGCAACATGAAAACCATCAGTAACTTCCTTCCTAGCTTAGCCCTTTGGACCATAGTAGGTTCTCCAGGGCTGTCTGCTCTCCATGTTTTGATGCAAGAGTTTCTGTTTTTTCAGTTCAAGTTCCATGTGTATTGAGGGTCTACTTTCTGTCAGGGATGTTCAGGATGTTCTAAGTGAGCAAGACCTGGTCTTGACCCTCAGAAAGTTTCCACTGTGGTATGGAGACTGATGAGTAAAACCCTGCAATGCCACACAGCACAGAGAAGCACCCGAACCATTTTCTCTGGGTCTGGAGTGAGAGGCCACAAGGGCCAGGGGAAGCTGCTTAGAATTGCAGTGGAAATTGCCATATTTTTTTTTTATAATGAATACAGTCCTTTAGGACGGCAATATAGAGAAGGCTTGTAGGACAGAATGTGTGAGGGTGGGAGTCTTGAAAGAGGGTATGTCTGGTGGGGTCTTTGTAGTTTGCCTTCTGGATTCTCTAAGCTTCTGGTTATCACACTCTTTCTCTCTTTCCTACTTTCCTCTTGGGTAATGGCACACATCAGGTGCAGACACTTGAAAAAGTTTATCTATTTTGTCACTTGATTTATCAGTCAAACCTTCAGTACTAATTTCCAGTCTTATAAAATATTAAATACATCCATATATTGAATATTACATTTTCATATGTTTTCACGCCTCATTTGCCACAGAAGTCAAGGACAGAGTTACATTTTTCATGGCATGGGGCCCAGATTGGTCCGCATAAGTGTTTTATTATGTGTCCTCTCCCCCACTCCCACCCTTCTAATACAGACCTGTTACCAAACAGAAAGTGGGATTTGGCTGCCTGCCATCACTCATAGGCAAATTCCGGAGGCAAAGGTTTGGTGAGAAAAGGAAAGGTGACTTTTATTCAAAAGTTGCATAATCTGGGAGGATGGCAGTCATTGACTTCTGAGCCCATCCCCTCCAGGGCACCCAAAGGAAAACCCCGCCACCCTCCTGCCAAAGCAGTTCAAGGCTGCATGCACCCAGAGTTTTTTCTCCCATTTGAAATATCATCCTTTAAGAAGTGCAAGTGGCCACTGCATGATCATCCAAGCAACTCACTTTTTTCCCCACCACGGTCAAGCCTCAGGCTCCCTTCCTTTTAGCGCTGCTATGGGCCACATGGCTTCCAGGACCAGCCAATCTTGCATATTCTCCAGCCAGCACCTCTACACAGTGGGTCCCAGAGGAAGAGAGCACATTTCCCCCTTCCCTCCATTTAAAACTCCTGACCCAAACTTCCACATGCTCTGGAAGGGTACAGCTCCCCCAACCCATGTTACCCTTTTCCCAGGCTAGACTAGCAGGTCAGCACCTTCTGTGCTGCCATGTTGACCTATGGCACACAGAGGACTTGTGGCAGTGTCCTCTGGTGTCACCCTCAGTCAGGGACTGGAAGCTGATATGAAGGCTTTTCCCTCTGTCAATCATTCTTGCTAGCTTTGTGAACAAATGCTTGGCATTAATGACTTCCTTGGTTACACTAACTCGGTTACTGGGGCAATGTTATGCTGCCCCTTCCTGGGGCTTGGGGGGGTGGGTTTCCCTCCCTCAACCCCACCTCTCTGTTCCACCTGGCCAAGCCACCGATATCAGACCCACATTCCTCGGTGTCTCACTTGAGCAGCCACAATGATGACCCATTAGGCATGGACTGTCTCAGGCCCAGGACAGGAAAGCCACATGCATAAGCCCCAGGGAAGAGTTATTTACATAGCATTGTAACACTTGGGGAAGGGCCAGGGCTCTGCCAGACATCTCCAGGTTCCACAGCAGAAAGTAGCCAAACCAGTGGCAGAATCTCAGGGAGAGGCTGTGAGTGGCATTCATTTATTCCAACCATTCCAGCTCTCATGCTTTCAATTGATACTTACTGAACACCTAAGTGTCAGTTACTGAGTGAGACCCTATGTATTTTAAGATGACAAGCTATTGCCTCACCTTCAAAGAGGAAGTTATATATGCCACTTAGGACACTAGAGTGCCACAGGTGTCAAAGAAAGCATGTCATAGGAACTGTGAGCATGGAGAGAAAGGTGTGCAGTTTTCCCTAGGAGGGCGTGGGGAGGCAATGGGGCAACAGGGAGGTCTTCATTGAAGGGATGATCCTTGAGCTCAGTTTTTGGCTGAGAGTAAGTGTGCAGAAGGCTGAGGGAGGACAAGGACATCCTGGAATGTGCCTTGGAAGGTTGGAGCAGCCTGTTCTCAAGCTGGGAACTACTCAGTTTGGCTGGGGTTGTAGGATTTAGAGAGAAGCATGGTGGGACTCAAGTGTGGACAGGAGGTGAGTGAATATTACAGAGTGCCCTTGAAGCCATGAGGATAAAGATTTGGGCTGCATCCTGTAGACAGTGTGGGTGTACCAAAGGCTTTTAAGCAAGGTAATGCCATAATCAAACGTATAACTGGGCTTGGCCTGGAGAGGACAAGACCAGGGAGCTGGTTCCGTAGTCCAGGTAAGAAATGATGAAGGCTGGACTCCAGGTGGAGAAGGAGTACACAGCTTCAGGAAACATTTAGGACGTGGGCTTGACAGTGATTACTGATTCAGGATGGTGGACATTTAGGTTGGGTTCCCGCAAAGGTAGACCCCGAGAACAGGATTTATGCTGTGAGAGCTTTATTAGTGGGTAATCACAAGAAGCACCAAGTTTTACAAGGAAGGGAAGGAAGATGATGCAGGGTGCTTGAAGAGCAAGGTTACTGCTTGGAAACATGCCACTCAATTCTGCTGGGGACTTGTGAAGAAAACCACTCTGAGGTGTCCCACCCAAAGGGCCAGGAAGCTGGGATACATCACCCAGTTCCCACTCTCATTAGCTCAGAGTTGTGTCCATGTTTAAGTCCCCAGCACTGTGGTTTGCACAGGAGGAAGCCCTCAGGGCATTGAAGGTGCTTATGGTGTGGGGCTGGTGCTTCCCAAGGGCATACAGGCAGGGCACTACTGACATCTGCACAGTGGTAAGGCAGAGGGGGAGTTGAGGATTATTCCCGGGACAACTGGTTGAGTAGTGACGCTATTCAGAAAGACAATTTGGGAGGAGTAGCCATTTGGGGACAGAAAGAGGGATGGCTAATTCACTTTGGACGCGTTGAGTTTGTGGTACCTGAACAGTGGCCACGTGGAAACATCTAGTAAGCAGTTGACTGATGGGATCTGCAATTCCAGAGAAGGATATGGGTTCAAGACACAGCTTTGGGCTTCATTTGGGTAGAGATTCAGCCAAAGCCACGGACTCAGATTAAGTCACTTAATAGTCACATAAGGGATAAGAAGAGCAGATGATGGAGGAAAGAGCTGGGAAACACAAGAATTCATGGAGCGAACTGTACAAGGAAGTGCACAGGTCAACTGAGGAGCAACCAGAGAGGTGGAAGGACAAACAGAAACAAATGAGACCACAGAAACCCAGGGAGGTGGTTTAGAGGAAGGAAGTGGTTAGAAATGGCAGATGCTGCTGAGAAAAGGATCCAGTAGAGTGAGGAAGGAAAAGTGTCCTTTGGGTCATGGGGCTTTGGGCAGGGGACCATTTTCAGGTGAGTGGTAGGAACAGACACCAGAAAGCAGAGACAGCTATATGAGGTTTATGAGAAGGAAGTACCAAAGTCAAAGTGACATTTTAGGAGATTATTCTGGAACTGGTATGTAAGGAAGCAGAAAGGAGAGGCAGTGAGGAAGTTGCTACAGGTGTCCTGGGTCCTGGGCTAGCATGTAGCTGTGGGCTTGCTTAGAAAAGAAGAGACAGATGGGTGGCAGCATGCAAGCCTTGATAGTGCTCAAAGTCACTAGGCTAAGGGGGCACATTTGCAGTGGCTGTCAGGGCCAGCCATGCCTGTTGCACTCTGCCAGGAGTCTGCAGACTCTGCCTTACCATGAGTGTGTGTATATGCACATGTGTGGCTAAATGCTGTGTTGTCATTAACACACATGATCTTTTCCCTCCTCCTACTGAGAGGGTGACGTTGGGCACGCTCCTAGCACCTCTGAGGGTTTTCCTCATTGTGGAGGATAGTGCCCACCTCACTCACCTCCTACATTGTGTGCTCAAACAGCTGATCACTTAAAAGCACTGTGTAGGTTGTGGTGACCTGTGTGGATTTTCTACTTGTGTTCAGAACAACTGATAGGGCCTGTGTCTTTGGGGAGCCCAGACAGTACCCCCCAGAACTGGCCCTGTGGCCTCTTGCCGTGCTTCTCTGTTCAGTGGACTTTGAGACTCCCAGTCTCACCCTTGTCGAAGCGTCAATGTGTGATGACCTTGGATGCTTCTGCCTCAAGGTGGACAGGTCTGCTAGATGGCAGCCTGCACAAAAAAAGTGACATGTCAGCAAGAACCTTGTTTTCTGTTCTCTTCAATTCAGGGCTGGTCTGCAATCCATTGATAAGGAGATTATTGAATCTGATTTGCTAAAATACAATTGCAAATTGATTTTGTAGCCATCAGTGCCTATAAGAAATTCTAAGTAAAGTTAGGATAACACCCTTGAGGTGTAAGGACATCTTAATTATGTACCATATTTAGTTTGGCTAAATTCTGGGAGCCTAGGACAGAGACCCAGCTCCTGAGTGCTCCCCCACCCCTCAATCCCCCTATCAGAGATGTCATCTTCCCTTGCCCAACCCCTCCACCTCAGGGACCTGGTGCCAGGCAGGTGGGGCTAAAATTGAAGACAACTCTAGGCTTGCATCTCTTAAAGATATTTTCCTCCTTTCTAAGAACCTTTGTCCCTCTCTGCTTCTTCCTTCTCCCCTTCTTGGTGTCTTTACTGACCTGCCTCTTTCACCTTTCCCTTCTATCACCTTTTCTTCTTCTGTATGCAGCCTTTAAATCCCTTCTTTCTTCTGTTCTCTCCACTAACCTGCTGTGTGTGTGTGATCTTGGGCATGTCACACTTGCTCTCTCTGAGCCGCAGTTACCTCATTTACAAAGTGAGGCAGTTAGGCTAACTAGTCTCTAGAATCCTTTGGTGTAAATATGACTCTCCCTGCTTGTCCCTTTCACTTCCCCCGCACTTGTCTTCTCCTCCCTCTTTTTTTCTCCCTTTTACACCTTCACCGCAATTGCATTTTCTGTGGCCAGCTTGTTTTCGGCCAGGCAGCAGCACTGAGGGCTGGGAACAGGCACTGCCCTTCTCCACAGTGCAGGTGGAGACCCAGACTACCTTTTGTGAGCCCTGAGATGGAGTTAGTGAGAAGCTGACTCTCTCCCCTCCCCCAGAACCAGCCAAGTAATTGAAGAAAACATGAATGTTAATGATGCATTTAGCATTTGGAAGTTAAAAGCGTGATTAATATGTTCTAAATTGTATATTAACATCTTCACAGTGGCATAATGAAGACAAAATATACACTCAGGGGTGAGATTGCTTATTATTGTGTGCAGCACTCCTAGTTCCTGGCCCCGTAAGCCTCAGAAAACATGGTATTGTGCCCTGGCCAGGTGGCTCAGTTGGAGTGTTGTCCTGTACACCTAAAGGTTGAGGGTTTGATTCCCAGTCAGGGCACATACCTAGGTTGTGCGTTTCATTCCTGGTTGGGGTGCATACAGCAAGAGGCACTCATCGATGATTCTCTCTCTCTCTCTCTCTCTCTCTCTCTCTCTCTCTCTCTTTCTCTCTTTCTCTCTCTCCCCCCTTCTCTCAATCAATAACTATATCCTTGGGTACGGATTAAAAAAAAAGAATGAAAACATGGTTGCTGTGTATGTGGCAGAAGGGGATGGTTGGAAGAACAATTTTCTGGCCCAGGATCCTGATAGTGAGTTCTTTCACCAGGCAGTGAGGAGCAGAAGGTGGGGAGCAAGACAGGACAGGGGACTTTGAGTCAGTAGGGGGCCAGTTCATGGAGGACACTGTCCATCAGGAGCAGCATGCCCAAGAGACAACACAGCATATTCGTTATGGCTCATTGAGCTCATGCTAAGCTTTCAAAGGAGCAACAGTATAAGCAACAGTGAAGGAAAGACCCTGGAGTGGAAACCTCTGCAGCTTTTTGAGCTTCTGGAGCTCTCGGGAATGTCTCCTCTTCACCACTGCCTGCTCTGGGGAGCTGTCCTTTCCTGGATGGGGGATCCTTGCCAAGCCACAGCCTGGCCCGAGCAAAACATGTTGACAGGGAACTCTGAGTGGCTTCTAATTACATACTGATGCTCAGTCAGGACTTTTAGGCTAGAACTAGAATCACAGAATGTCAGAGCAAGAAATCTTGGAAAAATATCTAGTCCAAGTCTTGTAGTTTCTGCCTGGAAGTGAGGGGGAAAGGCTATGCTTTGGGCTCACAGTTCAAAACAGAACCAGGAGAGGGCTGGTCCTCAGGAACTGAGACTGGGGGAAGGTATACCCCTTGACTGGGTCACATCTGTGGCTCTGTGGCTCTGGGAATAGCTCAGTGGTCCAGGAGGCCAAGAATTCAACCCTATAGTTCCAAAGTGTGGAATAGTGAGTAGAACTGGGACAGGTTTAAATCTGCGCTCTGCCTCTTACTGGCTATGTGAACACAATTTAATCTTCTTCGGTCTCGGTGTCTCCATTTATCAAACAGGAATAAAAATATTTAATGTGTAATATAGTTGTAAGGATCGCTCACACCCTAAACACTCATACTCAAACACTATTACAAGTGGCTTCAAGATGGAGGTGGAGCATATGGATCTTGAATGCCTCCGCTCCCAGGACCAAATTGGAAATGCAAATAAATTGGGGGACAATCACCCTGAAAAAATCAATGAAAGACTAGCCAAAGAGGAATGTTATAGTCAAGGAGTTGCAGAAAAAGCCACGTTGAGGCTGGTAGAAAGGGCAGAGACATGAAAGGGCCTGGCCAGGTGCTGGAGCGATATCTCAGCTGCGGGAAGTTCCCACTGAGAGGCGCAGAGCCTGAAGCCCAGGCCGAGCTCCTCAGCCAAGGGCACTGGGGCCGGGAATAAGCACACAGTGCTTCTGTCCACCAAGGAGAAGTAGAGTCTGCTACAGAAACAGGCACCCTCCTAAAGGGCCGACGTGCAAAATTTCATTCACAGCTACTCACCCTGGACTCCAAGAGAAGGAGGGTGATGTGTACTGGAGTAGCCTGAAAAGAGTCTGGGGTTTGTGGCTCTGGGAAGAGAAAAGGGAGGGCAGCCACCAGGATCCCACAGTAGCCATTTTTTCTAGACAGAGCAATCCCTCTGCACAGCATCAGCCTGAAGGAAAGCAGTGACCCCACCCTCTGGAGTCTCTTTCATCCCATCTGGCATATAGTAAGCATGGTTAAGGAGTCAGTGGCATAGGTGGGGATGTAGAAATCTGGGCAGGTTCAGTGGGTGTCAGTGACTTGCTTTAGGGTGGGACCATTCCCCCTAATTTTCTGTGAAGCTGTGTGGCATTTTCCCTTCAAGAGATCCTGTAGAAACATTTTCTTGGCCTCTAGGAGACCTAACCTCTGGGCTCCAGAGGCAGCACGTGCGTAACTACTAGAGGCTTCACCCTGCCAAGGTCAGGGAAAAATCTGGGATATGCTCAGTCCTGTGGGTCTGGTGCGGATGATCACATCCATCACCTTCACTAAAGTCTGAATGGCACCTCCCCTTCACAGGAGATCCACTAACCCCATCTGCCTGATTCAGCCAGAGGCCCTTTCAGTAACTGAGCCTAGCAGGCAGCTGGTGGGCAAAGGCAGGTTGAGGCAGATCCCAAGATGACTTAGGACATTTGCAGGCCCACCACCAGACCTGGTTCTGGTAAAAGCCAGTCTTGGAGCACAGCCAGCTTCTTCCAATGTGTAGCCAGGCCCGGCAGAGGCAGCCATAAGCTATGGATTGCTTGCAGCTTCAAGCAGGTTGCCGAGGGCCAGTCACAGACAACAACTGTCATTGATCTGTGCCAGAGTTCCTCCCAAGGGGCCAAAAACCAACATATCAAGAGGTCAACTTCAGACAACATCGGACCAGAATCAAACTTCACAAATAGCATATCCACAGGGAGATCACGGGAGGCGCTAAACTCTGCAAAAGCAAATCCCACTTTTTTCTTTTTAATTTTTTTGCTTCTTTCTTTTCTTTTTCTTTATTTTCTCCTTTTCCTTCTTTCTTTTCTTTGTCTTTTTCCATCTTCATTTCTTACTAATTTTTCTCTTTTCTCTTTTATTCCTTTATTTTTAAAATTTTTAATGTAAAAATTGTTTATTTTATATTTAATTATTTTTAATTTGAAAAATTTTTCATTCTGTTTTTAGTTTACTTGTTTATGTTTATATTTTTATTTATATTTATTTATTTTTGTTCAGCACCTGCACAGCAGCTTGCATGCCATGGTCAGGTTTGAGCCTCACAGTAAGCCAGCCTGAGGGTCGATTCCATTCATGAACAGGACAACAGCAATCAAGACTCAATTACAACAGAAGAGCCTATATAAGCCATACAAAGACATTCCTAGAGTAACTAGTTCAGGTGATCAAAGAGACCAAACCACTGAGTTCCACAGGACACCTACTACCTAAGGCCACCAAACAAAGACTGGGAGTCA